>AYEL01068357.1:0-13121 GCA_000484575.1 Olivierus martensii
TCTCGAAATTAAAAAAAAAGAAGAAAATAAGAAAGAAAGAAAAAAGCGAAATGTAAATATATACACTGTATAATATAGGTATACACCACATCAAGTTGGAAAGTAAATTCTCTAGTTGTATTTTTATTCTTGTATAATTGAAACCAATGGAGAAACTTCTAAGAGTTGAATAATTAGCATATATTCCACGGAGAAAGATAAGAAGGAAAAGAGGAGAGAGGAAAAAAAATGAAATGAGAGAAGAGAAGAAAAAAATATTTCTTGGAAGATGAAGTTTAAAAACTTACCCTAGTCGGATGTAGTTAGATTTGGGTCATTAAGCGAGGAACTTTGCAAAGAAATCCCTTGCAAAGGTTTCTGTTCTCAGGAAGACTTTTGCTAAGACTTAGTTGTACTGTCTTGTAATGATTGATGAATGTTGAGAAGGTGATGAAAGTGATGGGAAAAGGAAAGCAAAAGGAAGAAGTGTAAGTCATTATTGGCAGCTACAAGTCATCTTGTTTTAAATCTCGATTTACTGATGTTTATTTAACGTTTATACGCTATAATCCAATTTTTTTTTGCTTTCTTTTGCTTTCGATCTTGAATATATCATCTTAAATGATGATGCTACCATAAAATAAACGAGTTTGGTGCAATCACAATAAATGAAATAAATCCAAAATTGCTACTAATTAAACCATTAACATTAAATCTTGTTATTTACATCTATAAAATTAGCATTACAAATAGATCTCCAGGATGGAGACGTAAAAGATCGAAGTAAATTGTTTAGATTTCCATCTCGTTATCGTTATGATGCTATTTAAGTACTTACAGTGACAATGAAACACACTTTATTAATGAAAATGCTACTTGAGTATTAAGACAGAACTTAATGCTACTTCAACATAAAGCAGTATTTTCAAATTCCATTAAAATAATAGAAAGTAAAGGTAGTTAGTCTGAAGTTTGGTAGAAAGTTCTTAACACGATTAAAAGAAAAATTGTGGAATTTTATAAGTAAAATTCCGTTATTAGTAACTCGATATATTTCTCTCTTCTTACGCGTGTTATTACTTTGATGAATAAAAGAAAAGAATTCGCAATTTTTTTTTCTTTTTTTTTACATCTCGATCGAAAAATATAAGTAAGAAGAGAGTTTCAAATATTCAACTTTTCTTAAGACAGATAACAACGTCTATTGACAAAAGCTGTGACAAAAATCGATCAAATTCCGTAATTTTGCTTATTTATTTGTTTACTTATTTTTTTTCGTTACTTTAATCTGTAACACAAGTCGTTTATCAGAATAAAAAGTGACTTTTCTTTCACATTCTTTTGATGGCAAAATAATAAAGTTGCATCTGGCGTGCTTAGTAGTAATCTAGCTTACGCAACTTCTATTTTTGACATTGAATAAAATTATTAGGGAGTCCCCAGTATTTTGAGTATCGACAGGTTAAATATATAATTTTTAGTACCCGCAATGATATTTTTCACTGTATAACAACATAAATTTGCATTAAACATTCTATAACTCGAATGCTAAAATGCAAACTTTCTATCCATGAGGCACAATTAAAATTGAATTTTACTGAATAATTTAAGTTATAAATTCTACAGGAACTGTTTATTTCTGGAGGAAAAGAATCACAGGGGATGTTAAAAGAGGAAAAGACGTTAAAAAAACATTTACTCCCAGATATGTTTGTGTGTCGATCGTCATAGTAGTCATGTAAGAACAGAAAATAGTAACACTAACTTAGCTTTATTTTGGATGTGATCAATTGTCCGATTCGGCCCTAGGCGCATTCAAGCAAACCATGAGTGAAAAGACAAGAAAAAGCTTTCAGCTGACAAGTTCCGGTTCCAACTTTGCACACAGACAGTGGACAGATGGCATTTTCGCACTCTTGGGAACCATTGCCCAAAGTCTTACTCATTGTTTTCCAAATAAGTGTCATTTGCGAGACATTGACATAAATTTCACGTTAGAAAATAGTATAACAGATTTCGTTATATGACGTGTTTCCATTCTTCGTCTCCCCCCTTTCAATTTGATATTGATAAAAAAATAATAACAGAAATAAATAAAGATAATCGAAATCGCAAATTAAATTTCGGTTTCCAATTTTATTGCCTGCTATTTGTTTATTTTTTCTTCCTTTTATCAATTGCCAATCTTTTCTAAGTTTGCACCAAATGGATTTTGTATCACCTTAACTATAACGACTATGCCATTAAATAAATCAGATTTAATTAAAACTAATTCATCAAAAAATAAATATAAGTATTTTTACATTGTTTTTGATATGACTAAAAACATAAATTAGATAGGCACATATCTGTAACATTTTAAACGGGGTTTATAGCTAAATTTACATATTTTTTGCATATTTTCAGTAATATTCATCCCAAAAGTAATGTTTTTTTTTTATACCGTGCTTGTTCAAACATGTCTCATCTTGTCTAAACATGAATTTTTAAAGTTTTTACCACGTTGAAAGAGTGTTATTGATTAAAATGAAGAAATATATACTTGATTAAATTAGTAAGGGATTTATTATTTATATCCTTTCAAAACTTAATGCTGAAAATGTTGTATGCAATTTTTGGCATAATAATATGTATATATTAAATTAATAAATGCAGAAAAAAATTTTTTTAACACTTTTTACGGCTGCTAATTTAGCTATAAATTATTCCATAATCTCAATAAACAACATATAACTTTTTTTAATAATTTTTTAAGAAGTTTTTTAAAACTTCATCAAATTTGTCGACAAACGTAAACATTCATATTTTTATTTAAAAAATAAAAAATTAAAATCCATTACAGCAATCATGTTTAGAGAGGGAAAACAGTAAAAAAAAAAACATATATTAAACGAATTACATTAAAACTATATTTTTATAATAACGTTACATTTATTTCTACAAATTTTAAAAATAATTTTTTTGATGAAACTCATTATGTTATTATTATTATTATTATTTTCCAGTCACGCAAAGAATTTCTCTGACGCGTCGTAAGTTGGCGTGATGGAAATGATCAGAAAATAAAAACATATGCGATCTTTCTCATAAAATATTTCATTCCCGAACGAAAATGTTTACTCGACTGTCTTGTTATATTTTTACATCTAAAAGACGTACATCTCCCTCTCTATTTCTCTGTAAAAACATGCATTAAATTTGCATAAGAAAACAACTAATCTCATTAATAAGAAAGAGAAGAGTTTCCTATTTATCTTCTTACGTTTTATATAAATGACTAGAATGATTAGAGCGAAATTTTATTAAAAATATATATATATATTTTTCGCTTAGAGTATAAAATTGCTAAAGATTTGAATTTTAGAAGGATTAGGAATACCAATAAAAAATTTTTATGTTGTCGAATACAAGTTTTCCTTCCAATTATTCTAAAAATTCGATAGGTTACACAAAATACCGTAATATCCACGACTAGCAGATAAATTTATGTAAAATTGAGTTTGGTATTCTCTAGAGTTACTTCTTTACTTCTTATCTCGTATTAGAACGAAAACATGCACAAGATGCAGTTCATACTGCACATGACATCTGATAGTTCCCAAGGTATCTATATCTAGAATATCCATCTATAACATAGCGCTTAACTTCTTATTTATGATATCATCCGCAATGTAATTTTAAACATATAAGTTACTTTGATAACTTTTTTAAATATTTCTTTCCTTTTTTCTTTCGAGACTATGATTGTTTTAGAGAAAATAGCGCACTTATTTTTTTCCTTCTTTTTCTATTAACGAATCCAATTTCCATCTCACCAGTCGCGTCGCATCACTCAATGCTAGAGATTAAAGCGATAAATTGCTAAGCATTAAGTTTAAGGAAGTTGATTGAATTGTATAAGCTTCATTTCAATAGATTGAGTTTGTAATTCTACATCGATCCGATCGATAAAATATTTTCTGGACTTTGTCGATAATGTTGCTTTTCAATACGCGAAAGGCGCGCGTCGCATCGCGTCGCGTCGCGCCACTCATTTATTTTTTATAAAAAATATTCTACCTTATTAAGCGAATTAAAAAAAAAAACGAATTTTAGATTACGATATAAATATTCACGCAATTTTTTATGGAAATAAAGAACAAAATCCCGATTATAAACAACTTTTTTTATATATTTAGTTACGTTACGCGTTTAGGAATATCTGCAATGCATTTTTAAGTTATTATTCGTACATTTTTTTTTACATTTATTTTATATTCAAATCTATAAAAATATTCACCAACAAGAAAAAAAAAATATTAGACTAAAATGATATTCAGTCTATACGACAGATCAGATATATTGATATGGAGACTAATAGAGATCACACTCATAATTCTCCCCATCACAAACAGATGTTGCCATAAGTGAGGAGAAAAATCTGTAAAAATGCAGAGAATTCACTCAGCTTTGGATAAGATAGTCTGAATTTTTTCTTATTCCCCTTCCCTGTTATCAGAGAGGGGGGATAAAAAAATAAAAGCTGCAGCACGGTTGTTGTAGTTCAGTTGATTCCAGATTGAATATAGTCAACTGAGTTTAACTTACCACTGTATCTGCTCTTAGTGGGAATTTTATGTATGTCGATAGTGGTGACTTCATAAAAAATACATTCATTTTTTCTTTATTTTGTAAAATAACTGATAACACGTCTTAAATCTGCAGTTTAAAATGAGTTAGAGAGCCTTACATGATAAGCTGTTTCATATACGGATTTTCAAAGATTTTTTTTTTACATTATAAACGCAGTTATCAATGACTCTTTAATGTTTTTTTAATTAATAAATTTAAATTTATTTTTTTAGTTAATAATAAAATTATATTTGATGATATTGGTTATATTTATGATTTTGTATAAAGGATAATTTTTAATGCACATTTGTTCCTCCAGATGGCAGGAAAAACGCTACCAATATTGATGACCGATCTGATGTATACAATATGAAAATTAATTTATCTAGGGCGATCGATAATTTGGAAACATGAATTTTCTTAATGCTAAATTATAAGCAGGAAAATTTCTTTTTTTTTTACATTGGATAGAATTTTGTGTAATTAATTATGAGTGTAATTTAAGGTTTTCTGGATTTTAGGTCTTTCCTGATTTCTGGTCTGTGCTGTAGTGCAAGCAGAAAACATGAAAATTTTATTTTAAAGAATTATCTGATATCATAAATCCTTACAATTTATCTTTGCTTTCTTAGATTTTATTGCTAAGTCATTGGACATTGTGTACTTTACATTTTATTTGGTATGTAAAGCACACAACATTCAATGGCTTACCAATAAAAATCTAAAAATGAAATTGAAAAATTGTAATAATTTATAACTCCATATATAAATTCTAATACAGCATTGCATCTGATTCTTTAATGGCATATATTATAATTAATTGCTTACGCAGGATTTCTTACGTGATTTTCGTATATTAAAAATTTTATAAAAGCATAATCATTTATAACTCCATATATAAATTCTAATACAGCATTGTATCTGATTCTTTAATGGCATATATTATAATTTATTTGCTTACGCAGGATTTCTTACGTGATTTTCGTATATTAAAAATTTTATAAAAGCATAACTTCACTCAATAATAATTAATATAATGTACAGAAGCGTAAAACTATTAGAGGTATACATATGTTTACACATAAGTGAAAATCAAATTTAGATATGAATGTTAGGAAGCGATTCCAATAATGCACTTAAACAAATTATTCACATTAATCTTCATAAATCTATCAAAAAAGAATGGATAAAATTCAATAAACAGGACATTTTGCTTGAATTATAAAACTAGGTGCAGCACCCGTGTTCACAGTAACAAAATTAGAAACAAAAATCATGCATAGAGTAATTATAATGGAAGGAATGAATAAAGAAGAATTAACTCGTCAGTTTGGCTGCTTTTTCACGTTTTCTTTAAAAGTTATCAGAATATTTGGATTAGAAATAAAACCTTTAGAATGTCGATCATCTGGAAAACTTTACGTATTTTATCAAAAGGCTGTACTTTTTCTGCTTTTATCAGCGCTCATTCAGGCTGTATGCGTGATGATAGATACACCCGAAAATGAGATAAATTACTGCATACCATCGAGTTTTCCTCATAGCAAATCGAAACTTTTCCATTCTTTCATATCTTGCGTTTCTGTTATCGTAATTGCAACTACATTAATAATTAATTCCGAAAGAACTTTAAAAGCTTTTAAGAGATATATAATTCTGGACAAAACAACCGCTGATCTAAGTCTTCTAGAATATAAACCAGATTGTAATCATGAATTTATAGTAATTTGTTATTGTTTCTTTATGTTCATATTGCTTTATGCCGTTCTCACAATTGAAAATGCATATTTGAGATATAGAAAGAGAGAAGCAAAATGGTCATGTAAGGATACTCTATGCACCATGTATATTAATGTGTTAGCATTTTATATATTGGGTGTCATAATATTTTCTGCATTTTCTGGTCACGCACTTCTTAAAAAGCTAATAATAAATATAGAATGTCTTAAATCCGATTTAGAACGTGACGAGAAGAAAAATCTTCTAGAATTGAAGCATTTGCAACAAAGGCAGATTAAAATCCATAATATGGTAAAGTTGTTAGATACAACATTTGGTCCTCTCATATTTACTTTATTTACTGGATTTATATTCATCGAGAGCATCATGCTTTTTATGCTGCTGTTAGTAGACATGCCTGTTTATTTTAGATTGACTCTGACAATTATAGAAATAGTGGGATTTCTTGTTCTTATTTTATTCAGCACAATATTCATACCTTTGTCAGATAAGGTGAGGTTTTAGTTTTTTCTTTCTTCATTTATATATTGCATTTTCATGTTTTATATTAATTATATTCAAATTGATATATTTAGTTATACAATTTACGCAAATCTCTGTGGATACTGTATATTAATCAATATGGAAAAATTTATGAAGAAAAGGTAAGATTTTAAGAATTTTTATAAGTCAAATGCATCAAAACATACTATATAACAACAGTATATTGTAATTTTCTTTCAATAGATTCAGAATATGATGCAAATAACGGAAAGCTATCAGGATGGACTTACTTGCTTGGGTTTTTTCGTGATGAATAAGATACTGCTTCTTAGAGTGAATAGAATAGATATTAAGTTAAAATTAAATCTTTATTTCTGAAAAATTAATTATTATTATTATTATTATTATGTTTTTTACAGACCATAAGCTTTACTATAACTCAAGCTCTCGTTTTTGCCCAAATTAGTCAACTGTATGTGAAAATTTGGGGGAAAAACTATAAATAGGAATACATCAATTAATTTCGGTAGGCAATAATAAAAAATAAACAATTAAATAGTTGTTTCTGTAATTTATTTTATTTTGCAATTTATTAAAGTTATAAATAATAATAAAGCAAAATTTTATTTTCAGATACAAAGATTCGAAATAGTTCAAATGTTTATTTGTAGTTAAAGTCACTTATGAAGATATACTGAATTCTGAAATTTTGTATATAATGGTATATTTATAATGGATGGCTCACGAAGACTCATGAAAGTTATTTATATATACAGGTAATCCTTGACTTACTTACGCGCTGCCGTAAGTAATAAATGTGCAAAATATATGGATTTCTCAGTAGTAGTAATATTTACTAGGACAGTCAGCAATACCTTAATAAACATAAAACAAAACAAAACTGTAAGAATTAATCAAAAACAAATGCTTTTCAATATCAGTCCATTGGTTGAGAGACTTGAATTCATGGAATTGAATTGATCAATCACAGAGTTTACAGATTGCATCATTGTAGAAAATAGGAGTGGTTTGTAAATCTAGGACTAATGTATTGTATATCTTTAATAAATGCATAAAGAAATACATGATTGTTTTTTTTGATGTAATACTAATATATCAATAATTTATTCACTTAAATTATATTTTAGATTCATTATTACTACATACTTCATGATTCTTAATGAGTAAAAATAAAATATAGACTTTTCTTGGTATTATTAACAAATATTTTGCAGCACTGATCGAAAATAACAAAACATGATTTATTAAGTTTTCAGCCATCAAATAATGGCTCACGAAGACTCATGAAGAGCTTAAGAAATTGCCCCGAGGGGTTGCAAGGAGTTTTAGCTCTTTGGGGTGATTCAATCATAAGATATTACAATGATCCTACTCTAAATTGGAATTTGGCCTTAATCATACCTAAAGCTCGATGGGGACGAAGTCCCCGATCTCCGGTTCCATGAAACGAAGATATTCAGGCTGACCCCGCCATCTTGTTGGATAAAAGCTCCTTTTCTTTTGGCCCTTCGTGCATGCTGTCGCTATAGCAATCAGTAATAGCCGAGAAAGGCAACGATAATCACCGTAAACAACTAGTTCCTCAGGATCAGAAAAAGAGAATCTATTCGAAAGCGAGATTCAACAGTAATGGGTTTGCCCATTAGAGAGGAGACCTGACAGCTCAGGAGGCTACGACATGAAGCAGACAGCCGGCCAAGCTCAACTATGAGCAAGTTCCTTGCTGGGAAATGGCGGAGAAGAGTACTGAAGCACACATTGTCCCTAATGTTATCATTTGATTACAAACATTCAGGAAATGGGTGAGAGCTCTCTGCTTTGTGTTTCAATGCAGCCTATGTGCATTCTAGAAGGACTATATGAAAGATCAGCATATCTAAATGTTATCATATATTAAATGTTTTGAATTCGGCCGGATTGGCAGCTTGGAAATACTTCGATTTTTCGCCCAATCACTTTAAAATATTTATCATGGATTCCGGCCCGGCCCATCGTATCTTGCTGACCCATATATTAATTTAATCATGCATTCAGAACCAGCATGTGTCGCTTACATCGCATGCCATCACGAGTGTGAAAGATCAATTGTGGGTATTGGATATTCTGTTAATTAATACCCAACTGGATGGCAAATAGTGTAGTTTATGTTAGTTTCAATTAAGTCATTTTTGTCAACAGATGACGTCACTTTCTATTCTAGGAGAATACTAAATGGCGGGGCGAAACAAGCCCTTTCACAGGCTCCCAACCCTGCGCAGGGATTGGCCAGATTGTAAAGGACGGAGAGCGAACGGGCCGGACCCGGAACCCATGATAAAAATTTTCAAGGGAGGGATCCGAGACTCGAACCCGGGTCCTCCAGAATGGAAAGCCGAAGCGTTTTCACGTAGCCCAATTAAGTCATTGAATCTCACTAAGCGTATATGCTGAGCGGCGACAATTACTGAGCCTGTCATGGATACCAACACCAATGATAAGATAAACTGGAAGATTGTAGGATGAGATTAGGTAAGCCGGGACCAGATCCCATCTAAAAAACAAGAGGGGTAGAACTCTGAACCTCCAAGGAAAAAGTAGCGTAAAACATGAGAGAAGAGATCAACCTGACAGAAGAAGCTAGAGATCCATGAACTGGAACTAAAATTCATTCAGTATATTAATTTTCTGTAATGTAAAATCTGGAATTTTCAATTAACCAGCTATCACCATTTTCCATTTTGTTGAGCATTAGGTGGCAGCGCAAAACAGGCCCTACCCAACATAGGCTGCCTACATCTATGGAAGAGTTAGCTGGACTGTAGAGGAAAAATCGACAGACCGAACCTGGGCACTTGAAACAAATATCCTACAAGATCTAGAATGGAAACGGATCATCTGATTAAAAAGCTGAAGCGCTTCTGGCCAGCCAAACCTCTAAAATGTGAACTAGATTCAATTCTGATCGTTTGAATGGAAAACGTTCCATGCGGTTAATCCAATAGATATTCTTATTTGCTTAATTAAATTTTAAGGAATAATAAACTAAAAAAGATGAAGTTAAATAATAATAAGTTTCTATATATTCTATATATATTTATATAGAACATATAGAAACTATATATCTATGCATTTAATATATATATTTTTTATTTCTTGATAATCTGAAATATATCAATTAATTTATTTTAACCTTGTAATCCATTATAAAATGTATTATTTCTCTTTAAATCAATATGAAACATCTTTAAAAAATTGTATTTAATAAATGTAGGAGTATTATAGATCAGCGGTCGCCAAAGTGGTGGTCCGCGAGAAAATTTCGCTGGTCCCCAGAAAAATGTGGAATATACTTACTCATCACGTTATGTTTTAAGATGCATTGAAACATAATTCAATTCATAACGATACGTGAAAAGTTATAAAAACGCTAATTCATGGAATAACGCCATTCTATGTGGATATCGTTTCGCACTCTTCTAATGTGGATTCATATGTGGATAATAGATCCGTTTGCAGCGAAAATTCAGGATAATAATTTAAGCATGCATCTAAAAGAAAGCCTCATCGACCTATCGTCCGACGAAACTCTCAAATTTAAATTTCATTCATCCTTATCAAGATCTCAGTTTTGGCTTTCCATAAAAAGTGAATACCCTTTTCTTAGTGAAAAGGCGATGAAAATTCTGATTCAATTCTCCACAACTTATTTATGTGAAAAGGCCTTTTCACATAAATAAGCCCAAAACACGGTACCGATCTCAGCTTGAAATAAATGCAGTTCTCCGTCTTGCAGTAACAACATTGGATCCAAATATCCATAATCTTATTTCAAGTAAGCAGGAACATCCATCACACTAGCAATGTATAATGCTAAAAGTTTGATATACTTAAACCATTTTTTAATTGTTTTGTTTTTACAGTTTTTGTTTATTTTGTTTATTTTATTATGGTTTATTAATAAAGCTTTCATAATTTGGTTACAATTAATAGTTTCATTTTATTAACTAGGTACATTTTATGTGATCTTAGATCACAATTTTTTTTATAAATATATTTAACACTTAAAAAATCCTATTAGTGGTCCGCGGGATTTAAATTATGAATTTACTGGTCCGTGAGATCAAAAAGTTTGGCGACCGTCTGTTATAGATAAATCACAAATTATAACAAGCATTTATACTTAGCGCCATCTAGTAATCGAGGATAATAAAATTGTCTGTTTTGAAATTATTAATCGAATTAACTGAATAAGATGAGGCAAAAACCTGAAATTTTCTCAAAAGAAAAAATATATAATGTCATACAAATTGCCTATGTCTATATGGATACTTTTAATAAGACAATATACATCAAAAACTGATAGAAAGAAATATAAAACAGAGATTAAATTATCTTTATATTATTATAAATAGAAATAAATATGTTTAAAGTAAGGACATTATACCATTTAAAGCTATAAATGAACTAAAAAGACATAAATATAGACAATTTTGCCAGAAAAATTTAGTACAGTAGATAGAAATGCGAAAAAAAGTTTTTGCTTGGCGCCATCTGTTGTTCAAATATCGTACTAACTTAGCATCAGAGATGCACATATATATGAATTTCTATAATTAATTAACATATAAATATTACATAAAAAAGTTTATATATTTTTAACGTAATTTTAAAATAAAAAAGTATATTTAAATATTCGTCTTATAATGTGCAATTAGCAATTTTATAATAATATGATCAAATTCATTCAATTAACTAAATTATGACTATTCATATCCACTTCATAATAAAAAACTATATTGTAAAGTTATATCGATATTTCGTTATCATTCTCAGAATACTTGAATTTATTATTCTATCTGCAAGAAAACAATTTAATTTTCAACAAATTTCAGTAAATACTTCATCGAATGATTTAATATAAGCTGATTAAAAATCCTGTTTCAGAAACCAATAAAAATTTAACTGTAAATAATAAATAAATTAATTTAATTTTAGAAACAGTATAATTTAATATAAATTAGCGTGATATTTATAAAATTGGAATGAAATTTTTCAGCTTTGGTAAAACAATAACAAAGATATAAGCTTTAGACACAGTTTGCTTTATTGTGGAGTTAGAAATACGAAATAAAAATATATCATCATAATAAAACACTGAGTTATTAATTACGATAAAATTGGCTAAGTTGTTTAAAGTAATTTCTTAGTTTAAAAACGAAACTTATCATCTGTAAAGTAAGAAAATAAAAGTTTGAAAAATTGCCAAAATACGAAAGAACACAAACATATTTAAAAATAAATCTAAATAATTATAAACAGTAATGCCTTACTTACAATTAATTACGTTTACTTATTATTATTAGTACAAAAAGTACAGGGTGTCCACAAATATCTTCTGTGATTATAAATGGGTATAAGTTCCTAGCGGTGGATATTACCAGAGCCGGATTTGCATTTTTAGGGGCACCTAGGACGAGCAAGTCTTGGGGGCCCCTAAAAATTCAAATCAGCTACGTGTAATTTTAAAGGCTGCTTATAACTTATAAAGAACCTTTAAAATTTTACTTTCTATCTAGCACTTTAATAAAAACCCATCTTCTTATTAAAAGTTTATAAAAGTTGAAAATTGATTGATAGTTTTATTTATAAAAGTTGAAAATTGATTGATAGTTTTGGGGCCCCTAGGATGTGACGAAACCTTTAAAATTTTACTTTCTATCTAGCACTTTAATAAAAACCCTTTTTTTCTTATTAAAAGTTTATAAAAGTTGAAACTGATAGTTCTGGGGCCCCTAGGACGTGGCCTAGTCGGCCTATTGGTAAAATAGTTTTGAGGGCCCTAGGACGCGGCACAGCAGGCCAATTGGTAAATCCGGCCCTGGATATTACGCACTGCATTCTGGAGTTATAAGAACAAGCGTCTCATGGAATTCCAATGTTTCATTGTGGTGGAGAACATCAGAAGAACCATTCCCCTTCATGAAGGACATCGTTACTGGTTCCAGTTATCTGCATATGCTGACTCAGTGGTTGTTTCTATAGTTGGCTGACGAGGGTAATGAATTCGTCTTTTAGAAAGATGGAGCAGCACCCCACACTGGTATTGCAATGTCGGAGATCATCTGAATGCACAACTGCCAAACAGATTATTTGGGAGTCTGAAATCGGTGACAATCTCTTCTGCACATGATTATCGAGATCACCAGATTTTTCTGTTTACTGATCACCGAATTTTCTTATGGGTTACGTCAAACATAGCGTGTACGTACAGTCTACTGTAGAAAGGTTTTCACTTCGGTCAAAGTTGT
>AYEL01068358.1:0-10249 GCA_000484575.1 Olivierus martensii
GTTTATATTTCTCCTCATTCGATGATTGTATGCGTCATGTATGACGTCAGTCCAACAGTACGCTATTGGTTAAAATAATCTTTTTCCGGATCATGTGATCCAGAAAAGCTAAAAGTTCTCCATCTCAATATTCCAGATACTTTCTGCACTGCTTATACGGAAAATTTTCGAATTTTCCGTTTCTGGATTATTTTTACGTAGTACTTTTCCGTAAGTGGGAACCGGCCTTTAGTTTTAATCTCAAAAATAAAAAACCAAATAAAAATGATATATATAATTTATAGCTACAAAAATGCACTTCATTTAATTTTAATATATTGAAAATAGATATTTAATATTTTATGAATTTATTCATTTAATTCAAAAGTTATTAAGATATTAAAAACTGCTGAATTTTTGAGAATATTTATTATATTTTTTAAACAATAGATTCACACCAAAAGTTATATATTGATATAATGCTGAAAATATTTTATATTTATTATTATAAAATATTAAAAATTTATCGTGTTTGCCAGAATTTGTTCATAAATATGGTATTTAACTTTTATCTTTTTTTTTAATCTTATGGGAAAATACAAAAAAAAATCCATAATGTATTTTTTTTTTATTTTATATCCCTTTCTAATCAATAATATTACTAAGGGGTGAGGCAATTCCAACCACAGGCTGCACCCACACCTGTGGAGGGAGGGAGAATGGTGAAGGACAGGGATTGCCAGGTAAGGCCCAGCACCCTGAAAAACTTTTCAGGAATTATCAGACCCGGGACACAAACCTAGGTCCTCCTGCATGGTATGCCAAAAGCATTGCCACTCGGCCATCTGGCCATCATCCATAACTTATTATAATAATTTGATTACAGAAATCTTACGAAAAGACATCTGTACTCTCTACCTTACTCTGAAAGACAATCCATTTATATTAGTGGGTGGGTAAGTTCTATACATGGATGGTTCTATAATCTCTTGCATTAATATTTTAAGACCAACATGTGCTGCATGAATGCACTTCACTACTTAGCCCAAAGTTTTTATTTCTGACAAGTCTCTACTCTATAATGCCAAAAAAATCATTTTTCTATGTTATGTTGCTGTTTTTTCATAAATTATTATGTAATTTGATACCTTCTTATCAAAATTATGTCTTATAAATGATTGATTCACAGCACAATTTAAAGTGAAAAACTTGATTTATTAAATAATTAAAGTACTTTCAACTTTAATAAGACATCTTCAGTAATTTTAAGAAAGTTGTTACATATAGAATGTCTGTTTAAATTATTAGAATGCACAAATTTTTTTCGTTATAAAATAATTTATAATTAAAATTACAAAATTATGTAAACACATTGCATTTTAGACAGCTCTAAATCTTTTCCTGACATCAAAGCAAATATGGTTCCTGTTTTCATTTGTAAATGGGTGGTTTTTGTAAGCTGATGTAGTCCAAGGTCATTTGGAGGTAGTACATCAGTGGGAGTGGCTTGCAAACAAGGGCAATAAAATATGACCTTCAGAAACATTCTCCAATTTCGATGGCTGTTAATTGTATATTGTTTAAATTTAACTTTATATTCTAATTTTATCATGTTCTCTGATGTGTTTATATGCATATTTTGTAACAATTTCTAACCAAAAAGAATTTTTTTTTATCAGATATATATAATATGAAATTATAAGGATAAACAGATTCAAAAATTCATTTTCTCATTACAGTTAATGATGATAAAGTAATTTGATTTTTTTTTCTTAAAGAGAAAGATGGTGTATATTAAACATTATATACTTTGATACTGGGATCAGAATTTATGATGTAAGGATATGTCATTTCCATCTAGAACTAAACAATCATTTCTTCGAGTATTGTTTATTATCTTTTAACATTAATTTTTTAATTGTATAATTAAACATTAAACAGTTTCTATTAGAAATTTTATGAAATCTTTAATAAATTTACTATTATAATTAAAGATATAGCCATGCGCAGTAATGCTAAATCATTATTCAAAATTTAATAAAGAGCTTAAATAAAAATCTGGAGGTCAGATAAATAATATATTAAATTATTTAAAAATAAGGAAATTATATTTAATTCAGAAAAACTTTTATCTAATCACAAATTTAATAGTTTGTTTACACACATCATAACACAATGTAAAACAAGCAACAGTGCTTTGCAAAATGGCAACCTATTTTTAGAAATGATTAATTATGGTAGTCTACCGTAATTTTCATCAAGACAAATTTCTTGAAGGGAGTGTCAGTCTTCGTATTTTTTTATGGCTAATTTTCATGTTTTGCAAAATTAATTGAATGCATTGGGAAGGACCTAGCAATTTAGGAAAATTCAAATTTTTTGAAAAATTTTCTGTCTGACTCCTGAGTTTGGTGAAGTGTGGACTCACAGCCCAATGAAACCATTGCCAGGGTAATTAAAAATGAATTCGGGTAATTGAAGCAATTTTATAAATTAGAAACTAATTTATGTATATTTAAATTATTAATAATTTTATATGTGCATATCAATTTTAAGCTTGGTATTGAAGTAAAATGGTATCTCGATTTTGAAAATTTTTGTTTTTGTAATTATTTACATAACAGTTATATAGAAATTTTATAGATTCACACCAAAAGTTATATATTGATATAATGCTGAAAATATTTTATATTTATTATTATAAAATATTAAAAATTTATCGTGTTTGCCAGAATTTGTTCATAAATATGGTATTTAACTTTTATCTTTTTTTTTAATCTTATGGGAAAATACAAAAAAAAATCCATAATGTATTTTTTTTTTATTTTATATCCCTTTCTAATCAATAATATTACTAAGGGGTGAGGCAATTCCAACCACAGGCTGCACCCACACCTGTGGAGGGAGGGAGGATGGTGAAGGACAGGGATTGCCAGGTAAGGCCCAGCACCCTGAAAAACTTTTCAGGAATTATCAGACCCGGGACACAAACCTAGGTCCTCCTGCATGGTATGCCAAAAGCATTGCCACTCGGCCATCTGGCCATCATCCATAACTTATTATAATAATTTGATTACAGAAATCTTACGAAAAGACATCTGTACTCTCTACCTTACTCTGAAAGACAATCCATTTATATTAGTGGGTGGGTAAGTTCTATACATGGATGGTTCTATAATCTCTTGCATTAATATTTTAAGACCAACATGTGCTGCATGAATGCACTTCACTACTTAGCCCAAAGTTTTTATTTCTGACAAGTCTCTACTCTATAATGCCAAAAAAATCATTTTTCTATGTTATGTTGCTGTTTTTTCATAAATTATTATGTAATTTGATACCTTCTTATCAAAATTATGTCTTATAAATGATTGATTCACAGCACAATTTAAAGTGAAAAACTTGATTTATTAAATAATTAAAGTACTTTCAACTTTAATAAGACATCTTTCTCATCTCTCGATTTTGAAAATTTTTGTTTTTGTAATTATTTACATAACAGTTATATAGAAATTTTAAATTGTTTTTGCTTAGTTGAATTAACTAAACAACAACTTAACTAAAAAACAAGCCAACTAAACTTAGTTGTTTTTTAGTTAGTTAATAAAGTAACTAAAAAAACTTAAACTTTTCTTTTTGTTCTTTTTTGTCTTTATAAAGTAATAAAGCCAAAGATACATAAGAAATTATCTCGCACTCCATGCTCACAAACACTGATTGCTTGATGATGGATCTAAACAATCTGTCTCAATGATGGATTTGATGATAAATCATTCTGTGTATGGACTCCTACAATCAGTCTGATGATTGTTGTTTGATGACAGATCTGACGACAGAATCGCACTGTGTGCACGGATCATCAAACAACGACAGATTGGAAACAATCTGTCATTCTATCATGTGTGGGGACATGCATTCGGTCTGACGAACTGGAAATCTAGCGACCGATCTGACGACAAATCATTCTGTGTATGGTGGCCTTTAAGTTTTTAACGTAAATAACATATTATTAATATTTAAATATTTTAAAGAAATCAATAAAGATTAATGATACACTTTTAAATATTGTTTATTTTTATTTCTAAATAATTGAACTGCTAAAGGATATTCTCATCTATCAACAAAATATCATTTTTTTATTTTCAATTTTTCAGCGCTATTAAAATAATAAATTTTGGGATTTTGGATTTTTTTTCCCTTTAGATATATGACCTAAATGTTCTGTGCTAAATTTTAAGTTTATACACATGTAGTTAAGCCTTGGAATTTCCATTTTTTTCACACATATATGATACATTAAGATCCTTGTATCCATAGAGAATAGGTTCCAAGCCTCTCTGCAGACAATAGCGAATATCATATACAGTGGATTCCGCTTAATTGGGACACGTCTGGCCAAGCCATTTTGTCCCAATTAAGTGGCTGTTCCAATTAAACGAGGTAGTAATAAATTCTAAAATAAAATATGTAATTCGTAGGTAAATAAATAATAGGTAAAAAAATAACAATTAGGTACCTATTTTAATGATTTATTAAAATCGGTAAAAAACTAATAATTAGGTACCTATCTCCATCTTCAATACTGGACCGCTGATATTTGCGCCTCGCCCGCTAACTATAGAAATCCATTGATTTAATGCTTCTTTGACTTCTGAATCCTTTTCATCACACTTTCTTTTCGATGTTCCTGGAATTTCTTTCTTTAATGCCCACTCTGCACGCAGTTGATTTTCTTTTTGTAGGAGATGCGTCTATGGTAGATTTTGGTTTATTTCAGCGATTCTACGATAGCTTGTATTAAATGGCTGGCTTTTAATTTTATTCAGCCAAGAAATTTTAGTTGAGTGTAAAATCCTTTCTTGACATCTTGGCAAAGATTAGTGTGTGTGTGTGTGTGTAGTCATACTTTCGAAAAATTCCTAAAATATATCAAAAATTGAAAATTTCTTTTCTGCTACTGTCCCAATTAAGCGAAAAGTTATCCCAATTAAGCATTTAAATTTTGTATTAGTTTATTAGTTTGGTTTTCGTTCTTTAAGATTTGTCCCAATTAAGGGGAATCCACTGTACTATAAATGCTGTGCCATATTTATGATAAAGCTTAATTTATAAATTAGACACAATAAGACATTAACAAAAATAACACCATAAAATCTCAAAGAAATTGCTTATTTCTCAATTAGCAAAGGTCCAAACATTTAAAAAGCACAAATAGCAGTCAAGAATAAAAATTAATAGTTTAATATAAGCAAAAACATTTTCGGTATATTAAATACCATCTTCAGCTAAACAGAAAAACTCGTTCAGTTTGTTATTCTGTTTAACTGAAGATAGTATTTAATGTACCAAAAACATTTTTGCTTATATTAAACTACTAATTTTTATTCTTGACTGCTATTTGTGCTTTTTAAATGTTTGGACTTTTGTTAATAAAAATAACTAATAATAAAATAGAACAATTATTATAATAAAAATTATGTGAATGTGGTCTTTCTAAAATATTGTTCTTACTTACCCTTTTTTGTTGTTGTTCTTTGTTGTTTTCACATACATTGTTCATCATGTGATGTGATGAAATGAACTTAAATTATGAATGGTTACTGTGTTTCTGATGTTAGTATTTTTGTATTGCTATTAAGTGAAACTATGGATATGAGGATTTCATTGTATTAAATTCTCAAAATTACCAAATGGTAGATTTTTTAAATTTCTATTTGAATTTTGGAAAAACATCTCTGTAATAAACTAATTTAAACATCTCATAATCTAACCAGGGCTTCTCAAATTTTTCCACTTAATGACTCTTTTTACCTGAACAAATATTTTCACAACCCTGGGTATAGAGGTATATAAACTAAAAATGCAAATTAAAACATTTTTCTGATAATAAATCATAAAGAAAATTTATTCAAAAACAATTCTTTGGTATACACAAAAAATATAATTTTATCATGTATTAAAGACAAAACCAAATATTCATACTAATGAAATGGGTGTGCTTATTTTTGCTTTTACATAGACTTAAATCTTGGATGAATGTTTGATATTGCAGGCCATACAGCTTCTTGCAGGGTTGACTGATTTTTTTTATTTTATAAATGTTAATGTTGAAAATGCTGCTTCACATAAATACATAATACAAAATGTTAGAAGTATGTTTAGGGCCATTTCAGAAAATGTTGGAAATTTGGTCCTAATCCCAAGTCAAAATTCATTTAGTGATTTTTTTGAAAACTCTACATTTAAACCTGTCACCTGATAACTATACATGTAGTACACTTAACCATATAAAACTGCTTATACTAATTATGACTATTAATAATAAAGAACAGCAATGAATCGCAGCGTATTACAAAATGTTTAATACATCAATCGAAAACGTTAGCAGGGATTGATGTATTAAACGTTTTGTAATACGCTGCGATTCAGTGCCATTCTTTATTATTAATAGTTATACACGTAGTGTTGCAAACTGGTTTTGAATTAATTTTCAGTTGTTTGCGCATCCAGAAATTTTTTAGTTGCTAAAATTTCTGTGGCCCATACTTTGAGAAACTACAATCTAAACTATAATCTTTTTAAATTCTAAAATAATTAAATATTTTTTTTCTATATAATAATTACTGTTCAGAAAAACTCAAGAAAATACTAAATTTGAAAACTGAAGTTCTAAGAAAACTTCTTATCTTTCTAATTACACTATTTTATTAATATAGTACAATTTTTATAAATAGAACTAAAGTATTTAATAAAATTGTGAAAAATAAATGTTGGATCAAAAGGTAAATTTCAGAATGACAATAGGTAATTAATGTTTAATCCTCTGCTAAATTTCATTAAGATTGAATAATAACAAAAGTTAATTCCAATTGGCCAGATCTCTCTCAATAGTGTTTTTTTATTCTCATTATCCAAGATCTTTTTCCATTAATTATTATTTATGCATTGTATAGCCTAAAAATTATAATTAATCAATATTACAGAATTTATTGAGAGATTGTCAGAAATTTTAATGACTGATAATTTGGTTTTAATTTGATACATATTTATATAATTTAAATTGTTAATAATAAATTTTTTGTTTTCAGAAAACAAAATTATTTGTAGGTCATCTTCCAGATGGTTGCTCTTCGCCTGATCTTCAAACTCTGTTTGAAAAATATGGTACTGTTAAAGAATGTGATGTTATAAATAAATATGGTTTTGTGGTAAGTAATATAATTTCATTTATCACCATAATAGTTCAAATTATATATGTTCTTTTAGAAACTGATGTATATATAAATTAATTTCACTAGTATAGCTCTTAAAAAAACTAAAAAAATTGAGACCAATGTATAAATTGATCTTCATATTCCAAAAGCTTAGAATAATATATTTATTGAAATAAATGTATATATTTTTTATACGATGGAGTTCTGATTATCCAAGGCAATGTGAATCAAGGAAATCTCGGATAATCAAAAACTCAGATAATACTGTACACTAAAAGAAGTTTTAGAACTGCCTATTTATCAGATCAGTCCATTCTTTATGCTTTGTCTAAAACCACCTTCCCACCTCTTCCTGCCGAGAAAAACAATGAAGGATCTGAAGAAATTGAAGAATAGGTAACATATAATCTTTACTCATCTTTAGAATATGATCCTGTACCTTGTCCCATTCAAGAGCCAAATGCTAACTTTATGGATTCAATAAATATTTCTCTAACTGCAATGGAGCCTATATTAACACTCCTTCACATTAGTCTCAAAATATAAATTCTAAAGGGATGTCTAGAATAGTTTTGCAAACAGTAATAGAAGCACCTCTAATAGCTCCTGTGATGCCTATGTAAAAAGGTACTTAAAAGGAAACAGTCAACTTTGACTTGTTGAAATTTTTCTTACAGTAAGGGGAAACCCCCTTTCCTTTGTTTGAAAGTTTGAAAGGGGGGGTTTCAAACTAGGACTGCAACCTCAAATGATCTATTAAGCACAACTTTAACTCATCAATTTGGATAAAATTTTAGTGTAGACCCTCAACCAATATTTTTAAATAAATTTTTAAGAATTGATTTTTATCTTTTCTTTTAATTACGTTATTTCATTAATTTTTTGACATTCTAATAGCTTCATTTGATAGCATAGCTGAATCCTGATAATTTTTATTTATATTTTTTTTTTTATGCAAATAAAATTAACTTGTTTAATTCAAATTTATTCAATTTTTTGTTGTTAGGTCAT
This sequence comes from Olivierus martensii, assembly GCA_000484575.1. Taxonomy (NCBI): domain Eukaryota; kingdom Metazoa; phylum Arthropoda; class Arachnida; order Scorpiones; family Buthidae; genus Olivierus; species Olivierus martensii. The sequence goes on from AYEL01068358.1 coordinate 8,205, forward strand.
CTTTTTTGTCATATTTATTTTGGCTTGGGTACTGTATAAATTCATTTAATTTCACATTCTTAAAATTTTTGCATTTATTTTTGGGTTTAAATATAACATTATTTTATACTGTGAAAATATATTCATATAATATACTAGCAGACCTGTGCCCGGCATTGCTCAGGCAGTTCTGACCTTCAGGATTTTCTTCAATAGATTCTGAAAATTTTTCCTGTATAGATATGTTTTCTCTTTGAAACATGTATCTTTTCGAATGTTCACTTATTTATCTCTCTTTCTCTATTAGAATTCTGTCGATTTGTTTCTATCTTCTAATGTGTTGTCGTTGTTCGATCTTTTAATGTCTTTGTGTGATGAAATATAAACAAATTTCATTTGAGATATGTAATATGTCACCGTCGTAATTATGGATATAGAACAGGCCTAACTTAGCTGCAAATTCAACATAAAATTTCCTTTAAAATAAAATATCCAATGAAAAGCTATGATATAAAGTTACTGATCGAAAAATGAGATGATAATGGATGTTGACAATATATAAGGAAATGTAATGGTTCTGGATATTGAGCTATTTCTTCTAATTTTACCTTTTCCATTGGAACAACAAATTCCGCTTGCTTCCTGTTCCCATTTCAACGCAAAGCAATACTCACTGATGTTATTCATGGTTCCTATTACAACTGCTTGGTTTTAATTATATTCAATTGCAGGATCAAAATGTAATGGTTCTGGATATTGAGCTATTTCTTCTAATTTTACCTTTTCCATTGGAACAACAAATTCCGCTTGCTTCCTGTTCCCATTTCAACGCAAAGCAATACTCACAGATGTTATTCATGGTTCCTATTACAACTGCTTGGTTTTAATTATATTCAATTGCAGGATCATATGTAAAGACAGAGCATTCCAAATTTCTCCATGGAATTCCTTTTTTTTTAAATTTTTCCAATTCTATTCAATTTAAGTGAATGTTGGTCTTTTACTAAAGTTTCTCTTTTTCTTAAATTATAGCCTTCCTTTTGAAATATGTGCCTTTTCGAACATTCCCTTCTTTGTTTGTTTCTTTCTCTATTAGAAATCAGTTGATTTTTTTCAATCTTCTAATATTTCATTTTTTCGAATTAAACACAATCGTTTAGCATCAGGAGTTAATCTATCTAAAGAGTTCTTTCTTTTTTGTGTCATTATAAAATTTATACAAAAATGTTACAATTTTTATAAAATTCTATTATTGTAAGTCAAATTGTTGTGTTGCTATGGCAATGATGCCTTATTAATTATATGTGCCAGTGGTTCAGTAAATTTTTTTTACGCAAAAAATTTACAGACAGGTATTGGTTAATTTCTAATAATCAATACCTGTCTTTAAACCTTCTTGCGTAAATTCCCTAACAAACAAAAGTTGTTTCATAAAAACCATTCAGCTGTTCCCGAGTTATAACCGTACATACGCTCTCAGGCATTTCAGATTGCACTTAGCACCATCTATTGATATTTATTGTCAAAAAATGAATTTCATTTAAATGCAATATATAAAATCAATTTCTAATAATCAATACCTGTCTGTAAACCATCCTGCGTAAATCCCCTAACAAACAAAAGTTTTCATAAAAATCCTTTCAGCCGTTCTCAAGTTATAACTGTATATACTCTCAGGCATTTCAGATTTATGAATAAATAATCATTTTTGTCATAACAAAACTATAATTTGATTAAGACAGTTTGCCTCCAGAATTCGGAATGTTAGTATCAGGATTCAGTTGTTGCCAACTTCATGAATAATAAATTAATAACAATTAACAGTTTGAGAATAGTATTTATTAATCTTATATCATTCTTCATTCTAATAAGTTGCCTGGCAAATAATCCTATCAAGCCAAACTTCCCCTTTTGCAAAGTCGCGAATTAGAACGAATGTCAATACTATGTACTTATCAGCTAAGCCTAACGGTTAGCGACTCTGCAAATTCCAGAGTTCTGCCTGAGCTCAGGTCTTTTCTAAGTTCTAACTTAAATATAATTCTAACTTCAAACAAACAAAAAAA
>AYEL01068359.1:0-12840 GCA_000484575.1 Olivierus martensii
GGGTTCCGATTCCGTATCACGTGATTGCCAGCTACGACGGAGAGCATGGAAGTAAGTTAACTTTTAAACTAAAATATAATACGTTAGTATATAGGAAAATAACGATAAATAAATAATAGAGTGCATAATAAAATAAAAATAGGACAGGTCCAAGTTAACTTCCTCACAATTTATTTTTGAAATAACTGCCAAATTAATAATTTTTTAATTTATGCTACAGTGCTACCATCTGTTATTAAATAACTGAACTTTAATTTTTACTAATTTCCCAAAATTAAAAATCTATCTTGGCCTGGAGTCAAACCAGGAACTTCGGGTTACCATCCTCACACCTTATCAGTTAGACTACCAAGACATCAACAGATTTTCAATTTTGGGATGTATATAATTTAGATGATATCGGACTTATGCCGATAGCAGTGCTCCCGAACAGGCTAAACATAGCCACTGGCCCTCTTTTGCAAATTTGGGCAGACAGATTTGGCTCAAGTTAGATAACCAATCATTCATCAACATTTTACTTAGGGGATTTATGCAATCCAAATAATCCTATCAAGCCAAACTTCCCCTAGCGATTTATTTTTGAAATAACTGCTAAATTATTAATTTGGCAGTTATTTCAAAAATAAATTACAAGGGGAAGTTTGACTTTATAGGGGATTTATGCAATCCAAGTAATCCTAAGTAAAATGTTAATGTATGATAAGTTACCTGGAAGTGCATCGTTTCTCAAAATCAAATCTATTGTTGAATAAGAAGAAACAGATGGCAGATTGAAGAAAAATTAGTCTGTCATTGTGCAGTTCATTGTGAAATGAACTGAACAATGAATTGCATCTTTCATCAAATGAATTTAATCTTTTATTTTAAGTTATCTGAATGGCTTTAGATTCTCTGTTGTGATATCACATACATCTATATACTTCCACGCCAGCCTATTTATTAAAAACTTTAAGAAAACTGGGTTTATTAGAAGGTATTATGACAATTATCATATTTCTATCATCACCATATTTTAGATCAGGGGTGAGCAAAAGGCGGAAGCAGGCCGGATCTGGCCTGCGAAAGCATCTTATACGGCCCGCCGCATAAACTAAGATACATTACAGTTTTAAGGCCCACATTTGTAAAATTCTACTCAAAAAGAAAAAATAAAATAATGGATATTCTATAGTGTGAAATAATGGATACTCTCGCTAGTGTACATATACTACTGAGTTAGTCCAAATTTTAATGATATAATTAACCACAAACATAGTAAATTTCATCATTCACATTGTTGTAAATTTGTTTCCACAAAATTAATTACATAGGTACTTAAAATTTTGTAACATTCTGATGTAATAGGTTGTTAGCCATCAATCAGTTTGATAAAATGCTTATGTTTTTAAAGAAAATTATCTGAATTTATTAATTGTAAGACAAATTATTTTCTAATGTTTCTAATGAAAAGTAGTTTCTACGGATGCATTTGAACTCTTTGCATACAAACAAAAACTTAGTTTCTACGGATGCTTTTGAACTCTTTGTATACAAACAAAAACTAAGAAAATAACAAAATAATAGTTTCTATGAATGTTTTTGAACTCTTTGCATACCAACAAAAACTAAGAAAATAACACAAGAATATAAATTACGTCTATTGCTCTATATGGCTTACTTATAAATATTTACAATCAGCACAAATGAGCAGACCTAATAACTTAAAAACTTTATTAATAAGAAACATTTTCAGCTTTTATTAGTCCTCATCAGCTCAAATTACAAATAGTTTTATTCCAGAACATAGAACTCAGAACCAAAATGTTCGTTATTATATTCAAAAATTAAAAACAAAATTATTAAATAAAAAAACCAGTTAAATATAAATAATTTTAACTAACATAGATACATTTTTTAAACAAACGTAAATGTTTTAAACAAAAACATAAATCTTTTAAATAAAAATTTAAATTATAAAAATCTCTAAAAATATCAGATCAACACCATTAACAAGTATTTCTCTTGTTCTAGGATCCACTACATTTTAATGCAAACTTCCATGCTTGTGAGAGTTCTAAAGATTACCTTTCATTAATTATCTCTCCATTTTTGTTACCTTGAAAAATCGCTAATTCCTCTGCTACTTTGAGTTCTTTTATGTTGCTCACTTTGTTTACTATTTTGGCTTCTTTCCAATCTACATCGATGTCATATTCATATGCCCTCCTAGCTAGCGCAGTTGTTAATTTTCCTTTTTTTTTATATCATCAATATGCTCTTTTAGTCTTTGTTTCAAGTTCCTCCCTGTTGCTCTAATATATACTTCTTTTTGGTGCTTAGTGTTATTCATTAGAGGAATTTCGTAGACCCCTGTTTGCTCTTCTTTGTTGTAAACATTTTTAACATTCCTTAACCGGCTCCATATCGTGTTCCCTCTTCTATAGGCCGAGTTCTTATTATTTATCTTAAGTAAGCTTTTAACTGTCTTATAATTGCCAAAAGGTTCTGTTACTACTTCATACTCTTTCCTTGCAGCCTCCCTATTATCTGTTTTGCAATGGTGTATCCGACTATTGTTGTTTGACTAATTTGAGCTGATAAGGGCTAATAAGAGCCGAAAATGTTTCTTATTAATAAAGTTTTTAAGTTATTAGGTCTGCTCATTTGTGCTGATTGTAGATATTTATATTATAGATAACACAAGAAAAGTATATTTTAAAAATAATAGTGATACACGAATATTTCCTTGTGTAAGTATCACAAAAGTGGCTACACAGGATAGAGAGATTGATAAGAACATGTGCAGATAAATTGGCGCAACCATTATTCTTGGCCTGTGTGATGGTGAGAGGAATATGTTTTGTGCAAGAATCAATCTCGCTTGAACTTGTAGTCATTTTATGTCAAAGTAGTTTTATTAACTATTAATAGATGAGCTAATGTTATCATTAATAATTTCATTTCATAATTACATAATGGCGCCATAAGGTTAAATTCGGCCTTAGGTACATTTCAATTTTATAGCAGCCTGCTTCATTCTGAAAATTGTTAATCCAGCCCTCAGCAGAAAAATAACTGCCCACCCCTGTTTTAGAGAGAGAAATCTGTATTCAGTAAGCCATTTGGTGCATCATGCAATTATTTCTACGAAGAGATCAGGTTCATTTAATTGAAGTTCCTGTTAATGAAGAACATATTTGTATTTGATTCTAACCAAGAATAATATGTAGTATATGCATTAATAATAATATATAATAATTTATAAATTTTTTTATCAAAATTATTTCTTTCAGCATATGAGCACTGATGAAGAAGCAGAAGAAGCTATTAAAGGTCTAAACAATTTCAATTTTATGGGATCTTGTATAAGTGTTGAGGTTTGTATGAAATAAATATTATTGATTTTTATATTTATCTGCAATTTCAAAATCATAAAAATATTTCGAAATAGCAATCTACAAGTAAATTACATTCAGAACCAGGTGCACCTGGTCGAGCTAAAGCTGGATCAGGAGGACCAATGAGGTTAATTATTATTATTCTTAATTATACTATATTAATTTGACTTAGATATGTTGTTATAATAATTGATTTTGTTTAGACGAGGTGGTATGAGAAATGGATTTCCTAGAGATGGATATTATGGAAATGCTTATTTTGGACCTTTTGGACCTCCAAGAGATCCTTTTTATGATGGACCCAGTCGATCTCGACCATATCCTTTTCCTTATGAACGCCGTGGACCACCCTTTCCAGGACCAGATCCTTTTGGACGGCGCCCATTTCCTTCAAGAGATGATTTTTATGCTAGACGTCCTATACCATTTGGAGATGAGCCATATGAAAGACGATCAATGCAAGAGAGACCAGATTATCTTTATACTCGTCGTTCTCCATCTACTGCACATAGGTAAATTTATTTCAACTTTCATTTGTACTTTATTTATTTTGAGATCCAACAGTAACTCTTAAACTTCAAAAACAAATACAGGAATACCTCGATTATCGCGGTTAAAATGGGTGATCATTGCCAAGGATTTTTCAAATATATTAATTAAATTTTACGATAAGGTAAAAAAGAAATGTGTTGAGTGTGCTAATCTTCTCAATTTTGATCACTCTACGTTTCTTTGAATAGTCTTGATATCATCCTTGTTTCCTTTAGCATTCACTGTAGGGGTAAATAAGAAGAGAAATGAAATCCACATACGTACTTCAAGTAGAAATGGATAGTAACTGGTGAATGGTGAGCAGGCACTATCGGATAAAAACGAAAGCGCTATCTGGAGAGTGGCGACTCAAACTAAATGTAATTCTGGTTGATTATGTAGTGGGTTACATCTTGCGGCTGCAATAATTTGAATTTTGGTATCAAATTATAAACCGCGATGAATCGAGAATCGCAATAATTGAAATCGCGGTAATTGAGGTATTCCTGTAATTATAGTTGTTGTTTTAAAGTTCTTTTATAATGCTCAAGCTGATGTCATGTAGAGCTGCCATATTTGTAATTTGAGTTTATTGTCTTAATTTATGTCTAATATTTATACTTTATTCTATTAATTATGTCCATTATGTACTGTTTATAGAAAAAATTGATGTAAAAATTGTGTTAATTAACTATAACGATGTAGAAATATAAACGCCATATCAGATATGAGATTGATCCAAAGGTAAATATTTATATTGGTGAGAAAATGCAAGACTGTTTATTCTTACATACCTGGTGAGAAAACAAATGTTTAAGCTGACTAAACAAAAGTCCAAAAGTTTGCACTGCCTGAAGAGACCAAAGGTTGCTGTGGTTGATCAGCAGTCTGGAGGTATGCTGTAAAGAATGATTTGATGTTTGAAAATGTAACAGAAGAAAGTTGAATCAGCATCCTGTCCTGTCAGAGACATTTGATGAGGACAGAACAATACTGAAAAATTATATATAAGAAAACTAAAAGAAAAAGAATAAATGTGCTTCTTTTTCAGATATGTCCACACTATATAGGATCAAATAGGTTCTCTTCTTTGTTTGAAAAAATCTAAACTCTCATTGAAGTTGTCAATCTTGTCCTTATTCTGTATACAATTTGTTTAAATGTAGTGTTTAGTTAATAATTTCAATTGTATTTTATTCTTTTGTTGCTTTGTATTTCTATTTTCTTATTTGATGAATAAAAATAATGTATTTATTTTAGTTTCCAAGTCAGTTCTCCTATCCTGGATCCCTGTGCAACTTACCCATGTACTGAGAAAGGATCGATTAAAATTTGAAAGCAAAATTATTTTAAAATTATTATTACCATACCACATTTAAAATGATGCGGCGTGACATTATTATTATTATTATTTAGAAAGATATCAGAGATTGGTCATTTCCTAGTAATACTGAACGGCGTGACATTATTATTATTATTATTATTTAGAAAGATATCAGAGATTGGTCATTTCCTAGTAATACTGATAATCCAAGTAAATGTTCTCAGCAGATGAACTGAAAATGTTATTTTATTATCTGTTTTGCAATCCTTACAAATTGTAAGCTTGATATTCTAATAAATGAGTTATTTATGAGGAGGAGGAGATACAAATTAGACATGGAAATCTTGGATAAATAATTTTATTAAACTAATGAAGGAAATATTGAATTCAGGGCTACATCAAGTAGGGTGCAAAAAGTGCATAGTACCCCAGCAGCAGGGTTCAGGAGTGGCATAAAACCCAAGTAAAATATATAGTGAAACCCTGCTCGTGCGTTCCCGTATCGTACGACTTTCCCGCTCCATTTTCGGAAGTCCGAGCATTTTCCTATACATGCAATGTAAAACTTTCGAGCTTCCTTCTTCGTGTGTTTCCCCGCTCGTTCGACTTTTCGGGCCGGTCCCCGAAAAGTTTCAAACGTGCATTTTCCTGGCTCGTTCGACTTTTCGGGCCGGTCCCTGAAAAGTTTCAAAATCGGGCACTATAATATTCATATTTGAGAAAAAATTTGTAAATCTGGAAATAGTTAAGTGGGTTACCATTTTATTAATATTCTTAATAAAATGGATATCATCCCATAGAATTTATTCCATTTGAGTTTTGATTCAATAGCATAAAAATATTTACAGAGAATTGCCACCAGGATGTCAGATTAATTACTCTTGGCACATTCCTGATTGAATTATTGGGGTTTACAATGAGTGTGTTTTAAGGATAATTATCATCATTCTGTTGAGTCTGCTCCATCAATTTATATAATTAAGATCATAATGATTATTAAACCAAAAAAGCTTTAAACTATATGAATTAATATATTAATCTTTCAGACCTGATTTAATTCTATTTATTCTAAAATTATATAATTTTAAATTAAGCATCTCGGGCAAAAATAGAAAATATTTAAAATAATATATTTTTTTTCTATTTTTTTTTTTTAAATAGAAAATATCGTGCCATAAATGGTACGCCAGGACCGAAAGGGTATATCTCACTTCATATAATATCCAATACAGGTCAGTCTTGTTTTATGAGACTCTGATACAAGGAATCTGTATGATTTTACAAGCAAATATAAGTTGTATTAAAAATTCAATTTATGAGCTTTATTCTGCTTTTATGAAAAATTTATAATGAGAAAATATTTTAAAAGTAGATCACTGCACAGCTTTTAATGTGAAGAAATATCACTGATACCAATGTCATCTGTCCTGTTTTACATTACAAAGACCTCATATATATATATATATTACAGGACAAACCCAAATTCAGGAAATTCTAGTATTTCTAGTCAAAATGAGGACGTCCTAACGCTGGTCGGACGTTCCAGTATTTCCTAGGCAGAACCCAAAATGCCGACCATTTCTCATTCAAAGTCCGGAATTTCTAGTTTTTCCTAGTCAAAACCTGAAGTGGTGAACAGTTAAACCAAAAGTCTTCATTTCTTATGTATTCCTGCTCAGAGTTCGATATTTGCTCTTCATTTCTTATGTATTCCCGCTCAGAATTCGATATTTGCCAGCAGCTCTTCATTTCTCACGTATTCCTGCTCAGAGTTCAATATTTGCCAGCAGAAATTTCTTTCTTTAGAGAATACCTGCAACGATAAGCACACCTAATTGAGGAAGGCTGTAATCTGCATCAGTGGAAGTACACAGATCTAAACCCCCTTTCAATGAAGCATTGTGTATCTAAATTATGTTTGTGCAAAAAAGTAACATTTTGTATAATTCTAAATGCCATAAAAGCCTATTTTGCAAACATAAATAATAGGTACTAGTTGTGTTTTTATTTTTGTATTTATGATAATACTGGGAATACAAAAATTGTTGATTAGTTGATTAAAAACATGAATTAATTAAAAACATTATTATAATGAACATAATGCATATTTTTATTATTTGACAGGAAATAACAATTTCATTGTTATTTTCTGTAGAGATTATGAAATAACACAAATTGAAAACATAATTAACTCTAATTCATGATTATACGGTTGATTTTAAAGAACTGAGATTGCCAATTTTTTTATTTTCATTAATCAAAGTTCAACATAAAATATGAAGTAATAATTTTAAAGGTTGAAAAACACAACTAGATAACTCTTATTTATTTTTGCAAAATAGGCTTTTGTGGCATTTAGAATTACACAAAATGTTATTTTTTTGCACAAACATAATTTAGATATACAATACTTTATTGAAAGCAGGTTTAGGCCTGTATACATCCACTGGTGCAGGTTGCAGCCTTCCTCAATTAGGTGTGTTTATCGTTGCGGGTATTCTCTAAAGAAAGAAATTTCTGCTGGCAAATATTGAACTCTGAGCAAGAATACATGAGAAATGAAGAGTTTTGTTTTTAACTGTTTGTCACTTCGGTTTTGATTAGGAAAAACTAGAAATTCTGGACTTTGAATAAGAAATACTCGGCATTTCGAGTTCAGCCTATGAAATACTAGAACGTCTGACCAGCGTTAGGACATTCTCGTTTTGACTAGGAAATTCTAGTATTTCTTGAATTTGGGTCTGTCCTGTAACATATATATCAAATTGGAAAATGATTCAGTTCTAATGCAACCAATCTCTCGATGGGATTAATCAATAATGGAGGAGGATTCATAAGTTCATAGCCAAATCCAAGCAGAAAAAATTGATTTGTGAACTGGAATTGAATCTGGTTGCTCTAATTTGTAAAATAACATTTTATAATGTGGCCATCTAGTAGACAAATAATAATGTTTAGTTTTCTGCAAATGTTGTGAAATGGCATATTCATTGAATTAAAATTCTTTAATGATATGTTTTCTTTGTTTTTTATGAAACATGCAACCTTATTATATCATTTGTTTACTGATTAATGCTTATACTGAATTATTGTGGTTAATATTTTCTTACAAAGAATACTTTGTAAAATTGTTAAATAATGCAAGTACAATAATACCCTGAAGTTATGCGATTTTCGTTGGTCCCAGCTATCATGTAAGTTGGGGTACAACTTTGCATATAAATACATATAAATTTGGTTTAATTGGGACCAAGGACTAACAAAAACACTAGTTTAGAAGAAAAATATTTAATAAAATTGCAGTTCTTTATACATATTTATTTTTTAATATTTTGTATTAATGAGTTACATAAAAAGTTATTCAATTCTACTTATCACATCATAATTTCAGCATTTTTTTCCATCTCAGCAATAATAGCATGATGTTTACTAATTATGCTTGAATTCAAGAATTGAGCATTTTTTACCATATTGAGAATTCTTTTATTATCTTTTATGATTGTTCTTAAGCGGCGGTCACACCTTGCGATTTTTGACCGCGACCGGAAGAAGTCGCTTGTTGCACTTGACTGTTTGTGGTCACACTGTAGTTACCGCTGTCGCGCTAATCTACACTTTTAGCCAATAAAACTGTAGCAATGGCTGACTTGGCTTGATGTCAGAGAAAAAGAGAGCTTCTCATTGGATGTGCAGTTGTGACCATTGCCACAAGAACAAACTTTTTGTTGACGAGCAATGTCGCATCAGCTACTGGTTCGAGGGGTTTACGAATTAGGGAGAAGAGCCAGTTCCGGTCGCGGTCTCGGCCGCGGCAAAAAATCGCAAGGTGTGACCGCCGCTTTGCTATGGATTCCAGTAGCTCAAACTTCTTTGCCAATTCACAAATTTTCATTATCATCAAAATCCTTGATAATGTTAAGTTTACATTCCAAAGATATTGTAATCTTTTTCTTATCAGATGCAAGAGAATCAGATTTACCTCGTTTGGACAACATTGTTTTTTTTTAGCGTTTAGAAAACATATAACAAAACAATCTTAACATTTATTGATCGTAGAATCGTAATCGTGCACATAGAGTTCGCTCAAAATGTGTACAATGCATATCACAGCAAGATAGTGTGCAGCAGTGTTGCCAAACAAAAAAAATCAAGAACCACGTAACTTCGAGTTCACATAAGTCGGGGTATTACTGTATTGACGTTTAGAGACATTTTTCAGTTATTCCAGTTTTTACACTACTTTCTAATCAGAAACAGTAAATAGCATTGTTCATTACATTTCTGTGTAATTTTATGCTACTTTTCAGTTAACAATTACTAAGCAGCAAAAATATTCCAGTACTCATCATGAACTGCCCACACATCAGGTTGGGTTTGGATGTCTCCTGAAAAATCTAGAGGTGTGGAACCTGAAATTGAATTTGGGCCCTCTAAAATGATAATTGACTCTTTCAAATAGCCAAGAAAATAAAATATAGGGATTGATGGGCTGAATCCAGCTTTCTCTACAAGCATATGTAGATATAGTACCTCATATTTGAACCTAACTAGGGGATTTTTTCATCTAAATATTCCTAATCTAGCCAAATTTTACTCCCTAGAGACTTATTTTATAATTAAACTGCCAAATTAATTATTATTTATTAGTTATGCTATGGTGCCACTATCTATTGGATTAATAATATTTTATTTTAAATTTAGGCTAAGATGGTACCATCTGTTATTTAATAATTAAACCATAATTTTAACTATTTTCCCAAAATTAAAAATTTGCTTTGGCATGGAGTCGACCCAGGATCTTTGGGTTACCATCCTGAAGCCTTAATCCAGTGGTTTCCAAACTTTTCGTGTTGGCACCCCCCTTTTTTTCATAAACTGGTATGCCCTCATTTTCATAACAATCTAATTTTATAAATATTTTTTATTTACAATTTAATATAGTAGAAGCCACTTATTGTAATAGCAGATATTGTTATCAAACATTTAATGTTATCAAAATTTATGATCCCGAATCATCCATATTAAAATACATTATGAAAACTCCGTTTATAGTAATCAGAATTTCGGTTATTGTCATCAAAATCGATACACTTATAAAATACCGTATTCAAAACTAAAAAAATATCACAGGTAATACTAAAATATTGGTTAAATCTATTAAAATAAACAACATTATTTGTTAGTTATTCATTTATTGTTTTGTTTTCACCGAAATTTAGGCAAACAACTAGAAAATACGAAAATAATACACTTGTTCTCTATTTAAAATAATACAGATTCGACTTAAGTGGAAAAATCTGATTTGTGTACGTTTTTTAATTAATAAATATTAATCGATGTAAATTTTTGATTTAATAAGTTCATACAGACAAATATGACTGCTTTTCGAAACACAGCGCCTTTAGGTGGTTTCGCCGCACATCTCACCTTTATGAATGGCGCGGCATTATTGTTGCCAGATCTAATGAGTGTATTTATCCTGCTTCAAGTGCTTATTGTGATTTCTAGATCTGATGATTTTTAATGTTTTTTTTATGACAAAATATATAATTTAAAATTGCTGATATAGTAATTCAGCAACTTTATAATTGCCTTTATTAAAAAAATTAAAAATTATTTTTGATATAATAGTTTTCTTACTATTGCTCCAGTACTTTATGATTTTTCGTAAACTGGAATTGGCAACATTAACTTATAAGTGTAAATCATTTCATTTCACTTTTTAACTTAGTTAATTACATAAAATAAAGTTCAATTCTTCGATCCGTTAGAGCTATTATTATTGTTAGTGTTATCTTTTAATATAATTTTCAGTTTTTTCATTTTATATAGCCCTGCATCTATCATTTACCCATATCCATAGTTTTTCAGGAGTTTCGACGAAATAATGGATCAAGGTTACACTACACTCGTATATAACAGCAAAAGTACAGTATATACTGTATAATAATAAAAAAATCAAACTGTACTTTTTTGACATTCACTGCTTAATGTTATCAGTCAGTTATTGTTATCAAAATAGATCCGTCCCAAAGTGATTCTAATAAGTGGCTTCTACTGTACTACAAAATAATATGTAATATTTCAAATAGACAAAGTTCTTATACATAAAAATATATATATATTTATTATGATGTAATAATTTTTAATACAATTAAATAAACTTACAAAAAAAATAAAAATAGAATACATGTTTAATAAAACATAGTATTTAATGCCTTGGATGGGCTTCTTTTTCCAGCACCAATTTTCACAAATCAGGTGTCATTGAAGATATCGCTACTTGCAATTCTTTTATAATCACTAAACCAGATCGTCATTTTATCTTTAAAATAGCTATAGCAGAAAGTTTCTGGATAATCGTTTTGCTGATACAATTCTTTTTGGCACCAATTTGAATTTATTTTTTTGCTTGTTCATGCTTTTGTTAATTCTTGTGCACCCCCCTTAGAATAGAATCATGTCCCACAGTATCGAAAACATTGCCTTAATCAATTAGACTACCAAGACATTGGCAGATTTCTGATTTCAAGATGTATATAATGTAAGTAATTTTGTAATTATCAGACTAGGCTATAACAAAATCATGAAATTAGTAAGGCAAATTGTCTTAATTTTTTTATGATGCAACTTTGAAAAAAATGCAAACCAAAATGATTCAAAGTGGGGTCTGGGTGCTATTTATTGATAAACTTATAAAATTTCTTATGTACCTGCATTTTTAACAATTATAAGGAAATCAAAGGTCAAATTAAAAATAATTATTATGCACAATTTGCGTATCAGTTACCAGTTATAATTGCCTTACTAGGCTGTCAATAAAAATGTAAGACGATAATAATAAGGCTGTCAATAAAAATGTTGACATGATAAATGTACATTTTATCATCTATCAGACATTTTTGAAACTGTCAATAGCTAATTTTTCAACAATTACAGAAAAAATCAAAGGTCAAATTTAAAAATAAAAGTTATATAGTATTCAACATCTGATGATTATTAGGCATTTTCTAAGATTTGAATATTCCAAAAATACATGTAAAAGTTTCAAAAATGAAAACAATCAGATCTCTGGCAGCACAACTTAAGATTTGTATATTGTTGACATCTTAAACTGTAGAAGCGCTTTTCATTTATTGAAAAATCCCCCTCAGCTACTATCACAATGTTAATTTCAAAACATGTTCCAAAGAATGCCAAGAGAAACATTCTTAACATTACGAACTCTTTTTTGTTGTCATAGCGACAACTGTTACAGACTATAAAATAAAAGAAATATATAGATAACATAAATAAAATAATAAATTATGTAATACAATAAATATTATAAAAACTTCATATTAATTCAACAATTTTTTCTAATTTCAAAATAATTAAATTAAAGTTCAATCTAAATAAAGATACAGTGTACTTTAAAATCTATCACTACACCATTTCCAAGTGTTATTAATGGAGGTAGGGTCCAGCTTGTTAATTGGTTTAATTATATCATTCCTCTTATTGTAGATAATGAGCGATTCTGCTATTCTACCTTTTTTGATATCATGCTCTTTATGGATCACTTTAGCATCATTCCATTTCACTTGTAGGTCGTTTGTCAGGGCC
>AYEL01068360.1:0-20093 GCA_000484575.1 Olivierus martensii
TGTGCGACCTTGTTGTGTGTTTATGCTCCTGCTCCTGTTCCTGTTCCTGTATCTTGGATTCCTTTTGCTTTTTCCAACAAGGAGCTGCGAAACTGTATGTAGTTTTTTTTGTGTTAAAGTTTGGTTTAAATTTAATAAAAGTTATTCTTTCATGGCTTCACCTGTTTCTTGGTTACAAGACCTAACTGGTTTAGAACTGGACATCAACGTTAAAATACGAATAAATCGTCGGGAGCCGCCAAGTGGCAGGGGAGAGGGCCCGGACCCTTACAACCTCTTCTATATTTTTACTCGTGGAGCAATGCATTTTTATCTTCTGCAGTAGTGCTCTGAATGCATTTTATAGGAGCATGGTTCTTTTGCATTTGCCTTTATAAAAAGTGGGATGTATGTGTCCTTCCTAAAGACACTCAGATCATATTCACCAGCGACTATTTGTATTCACAAATCAAGATAATTTATGAGTCTCACTGTCTCTCTCTTTGACCAGCTTTAAGCCTAATGACGGATCAGACACTCTAGAGGTAAAGTCTGGTATATATTTATCTTTTTCAGTAATAATAAGTATGTCGTCGACATACCTATTATATAATTTAATATGATTACTTATATATGGTAAGACTTGTTCTTCTCTTTGTCTAACAACCAGCTCTGCTACCACTCCTGCTAAAGGGCTTCCTATGGGAACACCAATTGTTTGCTTATAAAACATGTTATTATATTGGAAATACAACTGATGGATGATTAAATGGCAGATAACTCTAATTAATTCTGGATCACATTGTTTTTTTGGGAGATTTTGCAATAAGAATCTATAGAGTAGGAGGCAGGCTGGTTCCAGTTTGATCAAAGGGTACAATGCCTTAAAATCATAAACTTCTAATATTTCCTCTGGTAAAGGTCCCATCTCGAGGAGATTGTCAATAAGTTCATTAGTCGAATTAATAGCCCATTTATAGTCTTTTAGTCTAGCGATACACCATTCTGCTAATCGTTTCTCTAATATATAAGTTGGTGTAGATAATTTCTCAACAACTGGTCTAGCCTCTATTGGTTGTTTGTGACTTTTAATAAAGGCAAAAAGCCTAAGAGGCCTAGGGGATTTAACTGCTGCTCCTTTTAAAAAATTAGGTAGGCTTTCATTTCTGAGAATCCTTTTTACCTGTTTATCTATAATCTCAGTTGGATCATGGTCGAGTGGTTGACAAGAATTATCATTTATAAAATTATAAAGAAAGTTATCATAGGTGGATTTTTTAAGCAAAACTATCATTTTACTTTTATCGTCTCTCGCACATATCACTGCTATTTTTTAACCATTGTTCTACACGTTTCAATTTCAATCTTTTAGCGTTGACATCAGTATAACTACGTTTTTTAATACTCTTAGCTATCTGCCATCTTATTTCATCTGCAGTGATCGGGTCACACGACTGAAGTAATAGCTCTGTTTGTATGGCTAAATGTTTCCAGGATGGTAAATTATCAACTAAATTATTCGGACCTAGCAATAAGAAGTCATGTACAAAATCTGGTACAATTAAATCGTCTAATGCCACATACGTTGTTAAGCTGCAAGATCGTTTTTTCTTTAACTGTTTAAAAAATATCCATTTGAGTTTTTTAATATATCTCTTTCTAATTCTGTGTTGAAAAGAATCGATAAATGCCGCATAGACCGGTAACGCTACTTTCAGGTTATCTATATCGCAAACATTGAGTCCCTTTGACAAGAAATAGGCTTTCTAGCAAATAATTTTTGAGAAATGACAAAGATAAACTTAATCCTAACCACATCCCTGGAGTATATGAAATACCGTAATATTGCAAACATTGAGTCCCTTTGACAAGAAATGGGCTTTCTAGCAAATAATTTGTTGAGAAATGACAAAGATAAACTTAATCCTAACCACATCCCTGGAGTATATGAAACACCGTTACTTGATAATGATACTAATAAAAATATGAAATATATAGGTTACACTTGTAGGTCACTTAACAAGAGATTACCGGAACACATGAGAGATTTACAAAATAATGCCACTACGACAGCTCTAGCCCAAAAGGCCCTGACAAATGACCTACAAGTGAATTGGAATGATGCTAAAGTGATCCATAATGAGCATGATATCAGAAAAGGCAGAATAGCGGAATTGCTCACCATCTACAATAAGAGGAATGATTTAATTAAACCAATTAACAAGCTGGACCCTACCTCCATTAATAACACTTGGAAATGGTGTAGTGATAGATTTTAAAGTACACTGTATCTTTATTTAGATTGAACTTTAATTTAATTATTTTGAAATTAGAAAAAATTGTTAAATTAATATGAAGTTTTTATAATATTTATTGTATTACATAATTTATTATTTTATTTGTTATCTATATATTTCTTTTATTTTATAGTCTGTAACTGTTGTCGCTATGACAACAAAAGAGTTTGTAATGTTAAGAATGTTTGTTTCTCTTGGCGTTCTTTGGAACATGTTTTGAAATTAACGTTGTGATAGTAGCTGAGGAGGATTTTTCAATAAATCGAAAGTGCTTCTATAGTTTGTGTTCTTTTATTGTACTTATGAAAGTGTATCCTGCCATAGTGCTGATATTTTTGCTTATTTATGAACCATTTAGGCAGTGTATTGGATTTAATTTTTTAACAATTGTTGACATGATATAACATTTTAAACACTACATATTCAGCATGCTCTAAATCTGTTTGGCAAACTTTTTTGTAAAGGGCCAAATAATAAATATTTTAGTTTCCATGGGCCAGAAGGCACACACTATATTTCTGTAGATAGGCCTACTTAAATAGCAAGCAAAATACAAGTTTACCCTTTCTCACTTTGACAGTGATATATTGGATAAAGATATTCACGGGTCATAAAACAAGAATGATAAAACTATTACAGATTCACGATAGAACAGCACAAGAAGTACATTGATACACGTGATACTATAAACTCTGCCTAATTGTAACTGCGAGTGCATGGAGTAATAGCAAACCAAGCACTCGCAGTTACAGCGAGTGCTTGGTGAGATGTTACTCCATGCACACAAAATAACATGTCCCCATTTGCACGCTTTTGGTGGCCTCTGCTCCAAAAGAGAGGCCGCCAAGAGCGTGCAAATGGGAAGCTACAGGAGTGCCACATGCAGTCTTTCTTGAAACTTTCAATTTGGTTGTCAGCTGTTATAGCGGGTACATTGAAATTTAAAAAAATTTGAAATTGTAAAATTCATTCTTAGCTTGCGGGCCATACAAAAAGAGGTGGTGGGCCGTAGTTTGCTGACCTCTGCTCTAAATACATCTTTGACATTTTCAGATTTCATATTTAAATATTAAAAAGAAAATTAGAAAAATGATTTTGTATTTAATTTTTGATCTTCAGTATAGAATAGTGATTATTGATTTTTACTTGTAACACAGTTCCATTATTATTTGTGAAATTCTTAACTAATATTTTTAAATGCAAATACTTAAATATTTATTTCTTCTATTTATTAACAATAAATATGATAAATTCCACATCTGGGAAAAAAGTAAGTATCCCAGAACAGAAAGGATGCAACATAATCACATTATATATTTTCAATCCTATTTGTGCAATACCCAATTATATATAAATATTAATTAATGAATAGTCATGCACATTCACATATTTTCAATAATATAATCAGATCATTGTTAGGAATAAATTTGGTGGATCATATAGCTGATGTCAAGGACACTGTGGTCATGCAGATGATCTTAAATCATATAAAAAAATTTTAATTTTTAACTGATTAATGTATAAATCAATTATCTTTATATAAAAACTATTTTCCCTCCAAAATTTCTGAGCTTGTTTACATATATGTAATATACATGCAGGTATCCTTTGCTATACGCGATCTCACTTTACGCATTTTCAGTTTAACGCGATTTTAAAAAGTAAATTAACTTTTTAAATTAAAAAACATTTAAAAATTCTCATATGGATGAACTGCTCTAGTACAGTTCGTCAGAGTTTAACTAATGAAGAGCTTCTGGAAATAGAAAACAACATGTATGATGAAAGTCAGAAGCCCTTTGCTGAGCCCATCAAACAACTTTCAACAAAACAAATGACTGAATTTTTTAAACATTGACAGTGCTGTCATCATAATTTAAAAAAGGATCCTAATGAAACTAGAAGTCCCAAAGTTGAAAGAAATTCAGAATTCTTTGGCTTGCTACAAAGAAATTTATAGAGAGAGAGAGGAAGAAAATGCTGCCCGTCAGCTGAGTCTCGACTATTTCATTTAAAAAATTGAAGATCAACAGCATATCATCCCAGAGACTTCAAGAGAGCAAGAGAGTGATGATCCAGACTCACCAGACCCAGTCCATTCAACATTGAATTGAAGACTGTCAGAATTATGTAGTGTTTGATTTGTATTAATTAAATAATTCATATGTTAAAATTTGATCTTTTAGTTCACAGATATAGTTTTCATTTTTTTTATCCTTCTGAAGAAACTCCTACCCCTATCTCACCCATACTAAATTCAACTCACTTTATGCAATTTTGTCTTACACGATTATTACATAGAACCAATTAATCGCGTAAAGCGAGGGACACCTGTATATATAATGTATAAATTTATATGATTTTTAATAATTTTTTTTTTATAGGTCCTTTTGGTATTCACCTGATGATAGGTAAGTTTCATTTATTATATTCCAGTTGGTGCTTTGCATATACAGTGGTGCCTCGCAACTCGAAATTTGAGTTTTGCGGGTTGGCGCATGCACGAGCATGGAAATGTGTGATGTCATTTGCTATTTTCGATGGTCTCGCAACTCGACATTTGAGTTTTGCGGGTTGGCGCATGCACGAGCATGGAAATGTGTGATGTCATTTGCTATTTGTCAGTTCTTTTTGGGCTATTTTGTTGTTTACCCGTGTTGTTTCTTTTAATTTTGAAAGATAAGTCAAAACAGCTCTAATAGCAAGTAAACAAGAATTTATTATGGTATAACGTTTTCAGATCTAGCTCTAGTCCCTCTTCAGTACCATACGCTTACATAAATACCATTCTTAATGGAATATTATAAAATAGAAAGAACAATCATAATTAAAAATCAAATTACAGAACGTTTTACAATTCAGAACATTAGAACAATATTCAAAAATTATACAATATAGAACAATCATAATTAAAATCAAATTACAGAACGTTTTTACAATTCAGAACATTAGAACAATATTAAAAAATTATACAATATTACAGCAAAAACAAACAGGAGAAATAAATACAAATATAATAAATAAAGATAATAAAAGTAACACAGAAAATTATATAATGACAAATAAGACATATCAAGATTAACAGCTTAGATAATACATTAAAGGATTTAATACTACAATGAAATAAATCATGTCCTACATTTGTCTTGACCACCTGAAATACACCTTACAAAGAAAGGCAAGATGGAATCTTCACATAACAAAGGCTATCCTTCATTAAGTATAAGTGGAATAAGCAGGAAGGTTCATTAAAGGATATTATTTGCACACCATTTCCATGACTCCGGGAGCTTGACCGGGGCACTGTCATTAATAATATCTCGTGTGTATTCTTCGTTCTTATCTCCATAGCTTCAAGAGTAGTAAGGCCTCTAGCATCAAAGGTAGCTTTCAACAAGTCAACATTCTGCCAATCTATGGTAATATCGTGTTCATAGGCTTTAAGAGCAAGAGCAGTGCCTAACTTTCTTGTAAGAATATCATTTTTATGCTCATTTATCCTTCTAAACAGATTACGAGCCGTGCTACCTATGTAGTAACACATAGTCATCATTATTAAAATGTATAGGGATAGAATAGACCCCAGTCTTCCTATGTTTAGGGATATTATCCTTCCCGTTCCTGAGGCTATTAAACAGAGTGGGACCTCTCTTCCATGCTATCCTGTGGCTGCTATGCTTCAGGGTTTTATTCAAGATCTTATATAATGTAACATCATATAATATACTTCCATATGGTCGGGTGTCTAACTCCGGCTGTCTAACGGTGTCTAACTCGGGTGTCTAACTCCGGAACACCAGTAGTCTGCAGATACTTTGTGTTTCAAGGGCGATACTATCTGCAGACTACTGGTATTCCTATAGGCGGGCCCCTGGCTGGCGTAATGGCCGAACTAGTTGTTAGGTACAAGGAATCAATCGTTCTTGAATCCTTCAGTTCAGAGCTCAAACTCTACCTTCCTTATGTAGACGATGTCTGTATAGTCTGGAGTGGAGCCCATAAAGAATAAGCCCTTGTTGATATGCTTAGTGAAAATTCTCTAGGACTCAAGTTAAAAATTGAGCAGAGTACTGATAATGCGTTCCATTTTTTTAGAAGCATGGGTAGATACTGAAAACGGTGAATATGTTACGAACCTATACGGTAAACCTACCTACTGCCCGGTGCTGATACCTTCATGGTCATACGACCCCATGGCTTATAAATTTGCGGCATTTAGGTCAAAGTTTTTCAGAGCCTGTACGCATATTACAAAATGGCATGATAGAAAAGCTGAACTTGATTTTATTTTTGCATAAGGACGTAAGCATGGCTACACCTTTTTAAAGTTTTGAATGGCCTCTGGACCAAAATTTCTGAATCTGTCATAAGCGTGAAACATGCAGCCCCATCCACGCAGCCGGAGTTAGACACCCGACCATATGGAAGTATATTATATGATGTTACATTATATAATATGGAAGAGACTTTGTGAACATAAGAAAGACGTATGTAAAGGACATACGACTACAGCCCTAGCGATGAGAGCATTGGAGTTTAATATACGAGTAGACTGGGATAAGGCAAAAGTTATAAGACATTTGAGTTTTTGATCAGAGATGAACATGCAGTCTTAGCGGAGGCTTTGGAAATATATACCAATGCGAATAAAGAGGATCTCGTTAACATTAATCAACCAACGAAAGAATTACCGGATGCTTGGAAATATCTTATGACTAAAAATAGAAGTTTGAAATAAGGTTATATTAGGATAATAAGTTTAACATTTTCGGCTTTGACCTAATAGAGACGGCATGGGTAGCATGAAGATTTGAACTGGTGTTCTCCATAGTCTGAAAAAAAATGGACTTATTTTTATAAGATTATGTTATGTTTTTTCCGTATTTATCTGTAGGAAAAAAACAAGCAAAAGCATTATATACAAGGTTATATTAAATAAATGAAAAATCTGAAATTTGACAGATAAGAAACAAATGTTTCATTTTTAGTGTATTTGGGAACATAGTGACCAAGGGCTAACTAGTTTTATAATATTCCATTAAGAATGGTATTTATGTAAGCGTATGGTACTGAAGAGGAACCAGAGCTAGGTCCGAAAACGTTATACCATAATAAATTCCTGTTTTACTTGCTATTAGAGCTGTTTTGACTTATCTTTAGTATTAAGCAAGTTGTTTTTTCTCCATATGGTTTTAATTTTCAATACTACATTTTTCAGAAAGTAAAAAATTTGTAATTATTATTATTTTTTTGAGTGAAATGTAAGGATGGGTTCAAAGAGAACTGACCAGAGGAATAATTCCGAAAAGAAGAACACTCGATTGAGCAAAGAGATGAAGAAAAAATTGTAGATAAAGTGCGGAAAGGTAGAACAATTAAAATGTAACTCGTTCATAGGACAACTGTAGCAACGTTTTGCAACAGAGAGAGAAGATAATGGGTGCTAGGGTGTCTGCTGGAAGAATTCATTCCAACATCCAAGGGCTAATAAACTGTGTGTCATGTATAAAATAGTGTATTTTGTAATTTAATATGTTATACAATAGTAAAACCACACTATATTATTTACTTTATTATATCTACTCACCTCACCCGTTAGGGGAGTGGGATGGGGATTGATAACGAATTAATCTATTTTATATAGTCTTATATGGGAAATATTGTAGGAGTCCAACAATGAATTAATCTATTTTCCATAGTCTTATATGGGAAATATTGTCCCACAGTTTGACAGTTTCTCAATTCGACATTACTTCGGCAATGGATTAGTGTCGAATTGCGAGGCACCACTATACTAATAATATCAGTATCCATAATGTACTTACTGCATTTTTCAATGATTTTGTAACATTGTAAAAAATATTTAACTTCATAAAACAATGCTTAAACATTATTCCAGATATGTAAATTTCTAATATATTTTTTTTATCTGGATATAAATTTGAACTATGACAATATTTTGTGTTCTATTGGAATATGCAATAAAACCAATGTAATTATTTAACACCTTGAGAACCTTTGCATTGATAGATGTCAAAGCTGTGGAACAAAAAACAATATAAAAAAGTACAATCTTGATTTTATTAATCCAGCTTTTGCAAATCTGGTTTTTTTTTTTTTGTGTAATTGTTGAAAATACATTTTTTTTTTTTTGACAGTGGGTCCTAAATTTTTTCAGTTGCCGAAATATTTTTTAAATTACTTATAAACAAAACTGTTTATATTTAAATGGCTCTATAGAATTTGGATTTTTCTATCCCATCCTGTTGATTTTATTGTCTAACCTACCAAACCCATTCCGATTATACAATTTGATAAATGATATTTTGGAAATTATTGGAAAAAAATTGAATTTTTCTTAAAATAAGCTATAAAATTTTGTTAAAATAAATTAAAATATATCATAATCATTCATTTTTTTAATTTCACTTTAAATTTGGAAGAAAATTGCAAAAAACAAAACGTAAACACCCTCAGTCTATTTAAAGGGGTGTGGCACTTTTATTTCTTTATAGCAGACATTCCTTTCATAGGAAATTGCTGCCAAGCCTACTTTGCACATGGGTAAATGGCATTGGGTCCAAAGTTACAATATACCACAGTGGTCCAATTAGAGCAGGGGTTCCCAAAGTACGGCCCGCAATGTCAGATCATCCGTGATCTTGAATTCATAGAGATAATTTATATTTTTATAAAAAAGTAAATAAAATTTATTAAATTCTGATTAAAAATTGTTTAAAAAAAATACATGTATAAGTGCTTCCAAATATGTTTATTATTTGGAAGCACTTATATATGCGAAAACTTTCTCAGTCATGAGTATTAATAAGTCCAAATTGAATTAAAATTAACTGATGAACATTTAGACTGAACTCTCACAAACCACAACAGAACCACATTATGACCACAAAAAAGTGGTTGCTTATGGATGGTCGTGTATTATAATTATATTAATATAGAAATCCATAATCTAACTCAGACAGACCACTAACTGAAATTGGTTTCAATGGCTGTTGCAATTTGTGGTTGATATCACCCACAAAATTGTGGTCGTTAGTGGTCTAGCGCAACTCACATAGTGCAACATACCGACCACTATCCACCGATAGCGCTTCCTGTCAGTCAGCAGTTGGTAGCAGATTGCACATATATCGCTCAGTCCGTTACCAACTGCACATATAAGTGGTTTGCAAATGGTTGATTTCGACCATAACACAGTAACCACTGTTTTGTGGTCGTGGTGTGGTTCTGTTATTGTTTGTGTGAGTTCAGCCTTACAAGAAGTGTTAAGTGTTAAGAATACATTCAATCGACTTAGAACTAAGGCTCAATATTATTATTAAAAGAAAATGAAGAAACAGATCAGCTGTTTATATGTTGCATAAGTCACACTTCAGATTGATGAATTTATTATTATTTTCTTTTTTTTTTATTGAAATTATTTAGTTATTTTTGTTTAATTATTTTTGAAATGTGTTATTTTAAACAGTTTGGACAGTAATTACTTTTTATTACATTCAGCTTAGCCGCGACCATCAACGCAAGTACGCATACTCTAACTGAACAAGTCCAGTGACAAAATAGGGATGACAGTTTTGCACATGGATATTTTCAAACACAAGATAACTGAAGTTGAATAGAAGTTTATTGTAATGTCAAATGCTAAATGATTAGTTTTGACATTGGAAATATTTTATTGTAATGTCGAATGCTAAATGATTAGTTTCGACGTTGGAAATAATATATTTAACAGAACTTAATATAATATTAATTCAATAATCTTTATCTAATAAAATACTATAATTATATACATCCAGAATAAAAAAATAACAATATATTTTTTTAGTAAATATTTTCCCTTTAATTAATAACCATTCTCATCACACTCTGAATTAGTTGTTGAATCTCTGTCAGTCAATGAAATACAATATCTATAATTGTGTCTTTATCCCAGTAAGCTGCTTTTATTTTAATTACATGCTCGCAATATTTACATCAGTTTTCAACAAATATGCTGTTTATGGCATCTTCAGTTGTTTGAAAAAGTTTTGTCATGTTAATATCACCAGTGGGATTAATATTGCATACATATCTTTTTAATTCAGCCCACACATATTCAATGGCATTTATATCCGCAGTAGTATGGCGGGAGACGAAGTGTTGTAAATCCATGTTCTGCTAGCATACAATCAAATCGGTAGGTTTTTACTTTAGGAGCATGTAATTTGACAGCTCTAAAAGTTCAGCCTTCAGCGAATCAGGTGAATGTTGAATAGCATTCATAGAAAGCAGTAGGTTTTTACTTTAGGAGCATGTAATTTGACAGCTCTAAAAGTTCAACCTTCAGCGAATCAGGTGAATTGTTGAATAGCATTCATAGAAAGCCAATCCAGAATAATTCTTTTAGTATTGCTTGAATTTGGTATCTTGTTTAACTGGACTGAATAACATAGAGCATTATCAATAACAATAGCAGCATTTTTAGGCAAATTTAGAATAAGTTTTTCTTCTGCCCATTTCTCATAAATAGTAGAGTTCATTTGTCCATGATAATCACCTATGGTCGTATTTGCTTTGTATATAAGTTTAGTATTTGGTAGAAATCCCATAAATCCACCTGTGCACAAAACAATAATTCGATGTGAAGCATTTCCACTTCAAAAAACTCCATCTGTATCACTTGATTGCCAGCATTTACCAAATGTCAAATTGCTATTGATCCACATTTCATCAATATAAACAATAGGTCTTTTTTCCTCTCGATACCTTTTTATATTCCTTAGAAATTGCCTTCTCATTAAAACGATAGCACTCCTTTAGTTAGAATTTTCCTTTTATTTTGGCTTTGTTTCCATTTAAATCCTATTTTATGTAAAATCTGTCTTAATATTTCCTTTTTCCAAGTGAAGTTGATTTTTACCTTTAAAACTGGCAATTTGCTTAATGAAGGAACTTTCTTTTCTCAGGTGTAAAAAAATCTTGCACCATACGCCTAACAACATCACAATCGAAATCATCTGTTCCAGTTGTCTGCAGAATGTCCACCTTTCTCTGCTTTTTCAGAGAGAAAAAAACTTGATTCAGCTTGTGCTGCTGACTCTCAACGAATCTTTTTTATTGTTGTCGATACACCACATATCTGACTTGCTCATTTTGTGAAATAAGAAACAGGAATTAAAACATCGCCGTTTTCTGCTTCTCTATCACAAAATTCAATTACATTGTGTAAAATTTTTTCGTCCCATTTCGAAAGGCTTTGTTAAGACTTGTGCTAGCCATCACAAATAGAAAAAGGTAAGTGAAAACAGTAAGATGACAAATAACAGAAATATGCAAAGAAAAGTAAACTGAAACCATTCTCACACGTCATTATACTGACTGCGACTCTCCCTTTTGCATTTGGACTCATCCACTTTAGCTAGGTGTGGCTTTCGTGGACAGACAATATTATGTAGTCATAAATAAAGAATGATTGTTATAAAATTAGACACAAGGGAAAGATTTATACTACTAACTTTTTATCGATTTGAATGTATTTTTCCAAAACACTTTTTTGGCCTGCCAAATATTTTGGAATTTACAATTTGGCCCACATAGGCAAAACTTTGGGAATTCCTGAATTAGAGGAACAGAAAATATATTATAGCTGTTTATATACTAGATGAGGCTATTTTCATATATGTTAAGATTTTTTGGTATTATATACATGTTAAGATTTTTTTTAAATAAAAAAAGTTATAAAAAGTTACTTCTACTGAAATAAATATGAAATATTAACAAAAATCACAATATTGTATAATTCATGATTTTTTTTTCTTTAAATAATTTTATGATGTAACTTCAATGAACAAATGTTACGTAACTTCAATGAACATTTTTTTATCAGTAATTTCTGAAAATTTCAGCCGAATTTCTTCTTCATTCATGGCTCGTTTTGCTCAGAAGACTTTTCACTATCTAAAAATATTGCCTATTTTGTTGTTTGCTAAAATTTCAAATAAAAAAAAATCCTGTTTTTGCCGATCTTGTAAATGTAACGAAAAGTTATGAAAAAATATAATTTGAAAAAATCCTTACATTGTTAGAAAGATAACATAATCTGAAAAAAATACCTAAAATTTCAAAAGATTTTGAAGATTTACAGTAAAATTTCACAATTTAATTTTTTTTTATTTTTTTGCATAATAATTAGATTTAATTTCAAAACATCTGCAGCACTCAAGGTTAACTAAGTACAAGAATCTCCTGATTTATGTGTCATCTTGTGTTACATCATTATTTCAGATTCAATTTATTAAAGAGAGCAAATTAATTTCTACATTTTATAATGCTACTTTTATGTTATCAATAAATTAGTATATAAACTAAGAGTATTTTGCATTTCATATATGCAGCCTTGTCCCCAAATATTACCTAATCCCATCTGTCATGCTAGAATTTGGATTTGAGCCTGGTGGTTTCTGTGTGAAAATCCATCTTCCATTGATTTAGAGTGAAAAACAAGTCAGTCATATGGAATTGTGTTTACACTCATCCTGGAGAATTTTAGTTGCATTCTAGTTTCCATACCCCAGATTTCTTCAAGAAGGATTTACCCCGACTCATTGAATCAGTTCTTTATCTCATAGCTGGCCATTAGTTATAAGTGATTTATGGTGAATGCTGGAATATTTCAGCCATTTATTTACTTCCAGCAGAAAAGCAATCATAAAACAAGAAAGGAAGATCTCACCATAGGTATGGACCCCATTAATAAATTTTCCAAGAGGTGGGATTCACGAATCAAACACAGATTCTTCAGAATAGAAAATCAGAATATTTTCACACAGTTAGTTTGGCTGATTTATTTAAGCTGTGATTAAGGACTTGTTCATCAGTATTTTAATTATTAGGCTTTAGTGATGATTCAGATTTTCTGACTATAGTTCAATAGATAATACCACTTCTTCATTAAATTGTCATTTGCTTTGTCAGATTTCATATTTTTTGTAAATCATATTAAAAAAAATAAATATAGAATAAGTATATATTATTATTTATTTTTTTTTTGGTCAAAAATTTTTTTATCTGTAATCAATCACTTCATTTTAACATTATATTTATGGGGAAAATCTAATTCGATTTATGTCATCTCAAATAGTTTTTAGAATCACTTAAGATATAACTTCAGGGGATTACTGTAAATTGTTTTGTATATATTAGTTTTATTAAAATAATTATCATCATAAAATCTATTATTAATGAATTTTTAACAAATAGAAATGAAAATTTTAATATTAACATCCATAAAATTGTATTTATTTGTAGTTTAGCAAAATA
The DNA here is from genome assembly GCA_000484575.1 of Olivierus martensii. Lineage (NCBI taxonomy): Eukaryota > Metazoa > Arthropoda > Arachnida > Scorpiones > Buthidae > Olivierus > Olivierus martensii. The sequence continues at coordinate 13,596 of AYEL01068360.1, forward strand.
AAGATTTTTAAGAATTACATAAATTTAAGGCAATATTGTCTATTCTTGTTATCTTGAAACCTTTGATATGTGGAAAAATTTTTTCCATGCACTCTCAGCATTAAACCAATGTAATTTCAATAGTTATCTCAAAGTATTTTCTTCAAAACCCTTGCTATCTCGAATTAGTTTATAATTTTTGTGCTAGAGAAATTTAAAATATTTATGAATTTTCCCTCACTTTGAAGTCTAAACAAAGGATTTAAATTTAAGAAAAGAACAAATGTTCTACCAATAACTGGAATAGGAAGTTTTTTTGTTCATGCTCAGAATACTGAACATTCCATACAGTAGTTTCGTTTTCTAAGTTTCACTTCTAATTGTTAAGTTTTTGTCAGTATGATCGTGCTTATGCAGTGATATTTTCAACCCTTTGGTTTATAAGATGCAGGAGTATTTAGATGCTAATTTTCATGGAAAAAAAGAATGTCTTATACAGTATTAAAAATTATGGTGGTGTTATTGACATAAAAAGCTTTGTTTAAAATTGAACCTTTATCTCAAACTCTTTATATCAAATTTTTTTTGATTCTCATGAGATTCGAGATATCAAGGTTCTACTGTATTTGATGAAAATTTTACTGATTTTACTTACTACTAAAAAATTATGTTTATTGCCATATTATACCTAAATTTGTAGATCACTTGGAACTTAGCAGTTATGAAATTCAAAATTCAATGGCAATAGACTAAATAGATAATAATTTCATAAACTAATATAATATATGAGAATATTATATTATACAATGTGCTTCTCAGCCCCCTTTCTCCTTGGAAACATGATGAAATAGGAAGTAAGGAGAAAAATCTCACCACCCATTTGATTATCAAAGTCTCAAATGAGATTTTGGTGAATGATAGAATTGAATGGTCATGTTAAAAATTTTTTGAGTCTTCTGGAAGTAGAAATGCTAGGAATCAACTTTGAAAATTCAAATGGAAATGTATGTTGAACATATATGATTTGTTAGAATTGTCAAAAACAAATAACTTTTGCTCAAAGTTTTTAAACATGTATGATTTGTGAGATGATATTAAAAACAAATGCTACTATATGTAACACTGATTGGGTAAATATGCAGAATTTGTGTCATACCAGAAACCAAAAAGAAGGAATTCCCAACTTGTCTCAGTCCTCTATGTCCTACTGGTTTATTCTAACAGATATTTTTTATTTTTTGAATAGCCCAGTTGGTATTACCTGTAGTAGCATCTTTTTTTTGTGATATCCCGCAAACCATATGTGATGATAAACTTTTTCAAGAAAAGTTCTGTTTTTGACAATTCTATCCAATCATTCCCAAATTGATAAGTTGGCTGGATTGGCTGCATGGAAACACTTCGGCTTTCTACTCAGGAGGATCCAGGTTCGAGTCTCAAATCCCACCTCTTGAAAATATTTATCAAGAGGCCTGGCTCCGGCCTGTCCCCCACAATCCATCTGACCCTTCTGCTGGGGCGGGCAGCCTGTGGAAGGGCTTGTTTTGTTCTATCACATAGTATTCTTCCAGAATGGAATGTGGTGTCATCTATTGATAAAAAAAAAACCTAAATTGACATACATTTCCATTTGGATTTTCAAAGTTGACCCTTAGTACCCAACTTTTGGAGGGCCCATAAAATTTTTAACTTGAACATTTGATTTTCTGGATAGACTTTGGTAATCAAAATTTTTCTCCCTATTTCAATATTTCATGCCATTTCCAAGAAGAAAAGGTGATATGTTGCATGTTCAGATGTAAATGTTATGTCCACAATGTCTGTAATGTGTCTTCACTTAAATTATCAGCAGTTAAGCATTGCATTTCCAGTAGTAGTTGCAAGAGATGCTTGTCACTAAGTTGTAAGTCTTGCAGTAATGTCTGTAAACAAATTGATTCAGAAAAACTGCTTAACCAGACTTGTTTTTAGGGCTAAGTATCAGTTCTCTGCCAGAGATGTGCAAATTATAACATTCATATAGGAAGGCACTTTGGTGTCGATAGCAGCAATCACACAGTAAAATTTGGTCATGTCAACAATAATACTCAGTCACAAAGTGCAACTCGAGTTGGAGGAACAAAGTTCTACATTAGCTTTCCATAATAGAGGGGTCTTGAAGGCAACTCTAGCATTTTCCTCACGCAGGGGCATTAGATGTGGTATGGAAAAAAGTAAGGTGTAAATGTTCAAAAAACAAAACTTGGCTCCATAGTGTCATCGTCCATATAAGCTGTAAGCAGCTGGAAGAGCTGGTTACAATTCCAAATGATCTTATCACAGTTGTGAAATTAATAATCAAGGAATGTTTTCAGGATGTTTGCAGTGGAAAATTCATGAAATGAAAGATTAGCAAGATATCAGAAGCTGATGGAACATGATTTCAAAGCAACAAAAGATTGTTTGGGTCATCACTTTGGCAAGTAACCATATGCCAGAGATAGTAGGTGCTTCCTTATTGGTCAATGGCAGAGATCAAAGCATCAGAGATCCACAGAACTGAAAGTAGGAAAAATGACTACAGCACCACTATCAGAAGGCTGAGAAGCAGGCAAGCAGTTCTGCCATAGACTTAAGTGTCAAATAATCTTCAAATTTAACAGTTCTGAAATTCAATGTCACTTGCAAGTAATAGGCTAAATAGATAATACTTATTGTAAACTATTGTATTATTGTGTACATAATTGAAGAGTATGATCCCAAAACACGTTCAGTCCATTTCTGTCATTTTTTTTATTTGATGCAAATACATACTCCTATTGATGTCTTCTATCTTATTAAAGAAAAGTTTGTTTCCAAAGCCGTGCTAATCGATGTGTACAGGGCACTTGAATTCTGCTTTGCTTTTGAAAACTTGCTCAGTCCAGAGAACAGTAACAATGAAAACTCACTCAGTCCTTTGCGCATGAGCAGAGCATTTTGCTAATCCTGCCAGCAGAGCGGTAAAAAAACAAACTGCTATTACTGTTGGAAATAAATTTGTTGTGGGAATTTTTGTCATGTTTATTAAAGGTAAAATTGTTATATTGGTTATTAATTTTCATGTTAGAAGCTCTTGAAATTAAATCGTAACATTAAAAATTTAAGTTTCTCGTGGACTCTTTTATCTATTGTTAAAAATAGTTATTTTTCTGAATTTTAGTAGTTCCTAATTTGGAATGATTAAATACATATTCTGGGGCCTTTCCCATGAGTATAGTGAACTCATGGAGAAGGCCTCAGAACTTCCCCATGAAGTAATAAAAGTAAATGTTTGAATTTCCCCAAGAATACGTACTGATACATTTTTGGCTTACCTGCGATCTGTGGAGTGAGAATGATAGCGAGACTTTTCAGGCAGAAGGACAGAGATTACGAGTAAGAGTAACATTTATAACAGCATTTTCGCTGGTCAGCAATAATCCGCGAATAAGCGCAAAAGTGCCGCGAAAATCGAATCTGTGGTTACAAATAAATTTTAGAGAATAATCGAATATATGAATAGGGAATCTTTGAATACTGAGAATCGACTATATTTTAATACTTAGAGGAAAAACTAAATTTATTTTGATTTAACAAAGAATGAGTGTAATTGAAAACACATTCAGTCCTTGGACTTAGTGAGTTTCCATTAACACCATCATATTTAGTCATTGTGTATTTAAAATCTAATGATGACTGATTTCAAGATTTTACTGGGAAATGCATGTATATGAATTAGAAACAGATATCTGGTAGTAGATAATCATTCATATAAGAAATACTTTCTCAATTCATATTTTGCTTCTCCTAAAAATTAACAAAAATGGACTTAATGTGTTTTCAGATCACACTCTTCAATTATATTTATATTAATGCTTTTGAAATGTTTTAATGTATGTAATAGCATTTATATTAATGCTTTTGAAATGTTTTAATGTATGTAATAGCAACAGTTTTCTGGTATCCAGGAATCAATTAAAAATTTTTACATTGGGTTAATGGGGAAATAAGTTTCCAGTTTACGAATTTTCACTTAAACACAGACTTTGACCCCAATAATCTTCATAAACTGAGAGGTAGCTGTATTTTGAGAAGCTTGTATATTAATTAATTTTTAGATAAATTTTAAGTTTTATCAGATGAGGACAATATTAGCATTTTTTATTTCTATAAGTAGAAATTCATTTGGTGGTGTTGGTAATGTAACTAGTTAATGTTGGGCATAGTCCTAAAGACTCACTCCAGCCAAGATAAATTATAATAGTAATTAATTGCTATATGACACACCTTAATCTAAATTTAATTAATTATTGGGATAATGGATAGTGATATTGTAGGCCAAATATAAAAATATAAATAATTATTAAATTATATTTTAATTTAAAAATATCCTTTAGTGGTTATTTAGATTTGCACAATGTTAATTTTTGATTATAGATTCCCCAGTTTGCAATATATTTTATGTATTATGTAATTGATCAACATACCATATTTTTTATTAATTATAATATTAGCTTTCAAATTATATTTTTTATTGGTAATATATGAAATACTTGTATTTTCAAAAGATATCTATAGCAATAATTCTATAGATTTTGAGATCATATGAATTAGATTGAGAATGGCTTAGTTAAAAAGCATGAAAATATGATTAAATATAATTGTTTAATAAAATAAATTTATCTTTAGATGGAGTTATCAAAGTTCTTATCCTCAAACATCAGATACAGCTACAGATGCTCAAACTGCTTGGCCAGTGACAACAAGTTATGAAAATCAGATGGCTATATAAAATTTATTCATTGAATTAAAAGTAAGTTGATGGAATTGTGAAATGAGATTATATAGATTATTACTAAATATATTGTAGAATATTCAATAATTAAGAGTTAAAGAAAATTAAGGTCTTTTACTCAAAACTTTTGTTGGTTCATTTTAACTTTCAAAGATTAATATGATCTCATATTCATAATTCTTTTTCCAAAATATTATCAATTTATTTTCATTTTTTTTATAGATTAAATAAAGCATTTAATAGATTTAGAAAATGTTGACTTAAGGTAAATTATTGAGGAAAATGAATTACAGAAATATATTATTTAAAATAGTGTATCCATCATATAGCTTTTCATTAGATTTATTTAGAGAACCATTTTCAATCTTGTAGTAGGATCTTATGTATTATTGTTGTACAATTGAATTTTAGAATGTTCATTGTAAAATCTTTGACAGCCCCAAAAAATGGAAGAAGACTATCTTGATTTATGTTTTCCATTCAAACCTCTATATTATTCATTAATATTTTGAAGTAAAAATTGCAAATATATAATTATGAAATTGTATACTTAAAGATAGAGAAGTGATTATTGTTAAATTGATAAAATGTATACAAGTACAAACAAATATTAGCTCTATACGAAATATATATTTTTGAGTTTGAAATGGAATTTCAAAAATCGTATTTTGAAATTCCATTTGGATTTGTATTTTTAGTTATTTTCAATTAATTCTGCAGTAATTCAGCAGATTTATCTGACTAACTAGGTAGTAATGTCTTGATTAAATCCATTTAAATTTTTTTTTTTCCTAGTTTTAAGTAAAGATTGTGAAAAGTTTTATTTAGATAATTTAGCTGTTTAATTGGTAAATTTGTTTTCTCCATCACAAGGTTATCTCAGTAATTCCTTAGAAAATGGTCAAAGATAGTACATTGAAAATTACTGCACTCAATATACCATAATTAATCAAAAAAAATTTTTATAGGCATATCATGTATATCAAAAATACAAAATTTCCAGATGTTAATAATTGTGTTGAAATGTTTTATTTTTAATTATTAATTCATTGTGCTATGATTTCAAATGAATTTTTATTACTTTCAACACTTTTACTTTTTTTGCATTATCATCTATAAAGAGAAAATATCAAACAGTTTGTGCATTGTATAAAATTATATTAACTTAATTAATAAAAAATTAGAAAAATTGTTTTACATGGATCCCAGATTTATAGAAATTTATATTTATGATGGCTACCATCCATAGCTTTACAGTAAAAATGGCTAGATCAGTGTAAAAAGCTTTTTCAATTAGCTGTTTCATATCAATTCAAGAATGTTTCTAGAAATGCATTTGCATTTTTTAAAGGCATATTTCCTTATGTCATGCAATAATTGCATGATATAAGGTAATACACTTTAGAGAACTGCAAAATTATATTCTTTTTTTAATATATTCTTTATTATATTCTTTATTTAATATTCTTTATTTAATTATATATTCTTTATTTAATATTCTTTTTTTAAAGGTCTGAAAATGACCTATGTCTATAACATAACATTAAAAAACTTTAGAAAATACAGATAGTCTTTGACTTATGACAGAGTTCAGTTCAAACTTCAAGGTTGTAAGTTGATGCCTGAAATAAAATTATCCTATTTGACCAAATATTGGCAATTGTATAATATATTAAATATATTGGGTTGTCCGGAAAGTTCGTGCGTTTTTTTTAGTTGTTAAT
>AYEL01068363.1:0-30437 GCA_000484575.1 Olivierus martensii
TTTATTAACAGAAATGCTTTCGACCTTATCAGTAGGTCAACTTCAGCAGTAATGAATATACAGAATATACAAAAATAAACAACTCAAAAATGATGTCATAAGAGACGTATAAACATTTACACATTATGACTACAAATTCCACTCCTACAAAACAATCATAATACCGGTGCGAATATTGAGGCCCTACTGTACTGTATACTGTAGCTTGAAACAGTAAAGAAATTAAAACATAAATATATAGTTTACATAAAGAAGATAATTATAAATTAATATTTTGAATGCTACTTATTGATACAGTATTATTATGGGAACAGAAATTTGTCCTCTATTGAGGGGTGTACGCTATTGAGGATAATGGCCATCTGAGCCATCCATTTTTTTGCTTGGCGTGATTTAGCACGATACGAATTTTCACGTTATATGAGTAACAAAGTCAATAAATTTATCATTAAATGTTTATTTTGATCATTATTTATTTATTTACACTAACTTTCTCAATACCAACATACAAACAATAAATAAATACTGTATACTGTAGCTTGAAACAGTAAAGAAATTAAAACATAAATATATAATTTACATAAAGAAGATAGATTATAAATTAATATTTTGAATGCTACTTATTGATACGGTATTATTATAAAACTTGAAAACTTATAAAATATGAATGTAATCTCAGGAGTGTATACACTATTCTACACTTTGGGGAAAAAATCTGACATCTTACTTTGTTTTATTTTACGTTTTTGAACTTCATTCTCCAGATGCATTTCTACTTCCGCTATTAATTTCAATCCTGTGGAATCACTATTAAAAATAAAAAAATTTTTTCACGATTTTCGTTCGTCTTTCAATTTTGAGCTGTAATATGGTACTTTTATTAGTTTTTATTGTCCGTTATTATCGAAATTTAAGTGTCCGTGTCCGCTTTTGAGGGGGATGCTCCCATAGACATCCATGTATTACTGCCGGGGAATTACAAAGTGTCCATTATTGAGGGGTGTCCGTTAGGTGAGGTTTCACTGTAATAATATTAATGTTACAACATAATAAAGTGCAAATCCGAAGTAATATTAATAAAACTACAACGTTAAAAACTTGCTGACGGGGAATGCATGACATCATCAAACATCTTATAAACACTTACACATTACCACTACAAATTCCACTGCTACAAAAACAATAATAATAATAAATACTAATAATATAATAATGCTACAACATAAAGTAAAAATCAGCTTTGTATTTTGTGTGCATTTTTGTATTTATAAAATTAAACTGTTACGAAAAGAGGGGCATATCAATTTTTTATGAATAAAGGAGGGTATATTAAGTATATTATTATTTATTAAATTTCATTATTAATTATTGGCATTTGAGATTTTTATGTATCAGAAAAATAGCATTTAAAACAAAATATCTAAATAACATTAAAATACAGAGTGAGTCAAAAGTCATTGTGACCTGGAAAGACAATACAAATACAACAATGTACTTTCTACAATAAATGTGGAAAAAGCTTCCTCCCAAATGTAAATATGCATTCACATGTTGGAACATGGTTGCAAAGATACGTGACAGTTTCAACGGAGAAATGTTGCTGATAAATGTGGTGATGGCTTCCTGTAATTGTGGCCATTTTCCTCTTGTAAACGGAATTTTTTAGTAAAGCCCATAAATAATAATCTGGAGATGTAAGATTGGATAAATGCAGTAGACATATGCCTCTTCTAAATACAGTGGACTCTTAATTTTACTAACTCATACAGACCCCAAAAAAGTTGGTAAATGATTATGGCATTAATTAACATTAAGGACTTTTTGGAACTAACTTAAATAGTTTGTAAAAACGTGTAGTTCATAAAATGCAAGTCCACTGTACATTGTATGATTTTATTATTGTTATTTATTATTATAGCACAGGGGTCTCCAAACTTTTTGCCGTGAGGGCCACATTGGGTACTTTAGCACTGTCAGCGGGCCATAGCAAAAATCTGTAGAATTAGATATATGAATTTTATTGAAAGCACATAAAAATGATTACAGAGTATGTGAGATTAAATTATCGAATATTAATGACAATGAACACTATCAGCAAATTCTCATATTTTCGTCACAAATTATAATAAAACCATTAACGCGAATGATGTAACTGTGTTTATTTTTAAAATCTTATTAAACTCGGTTTCAATTTTTGAAGTGCTAATTACAAGTAGCGATTTCAAATGTTTATCAGATAAATTTGCTCTGTATTTTGACTTGATATATTTCATTCAGGGAAAAGTTTGTTCTCAAAGATACGATGTCCCAAAAATAGAGATAAATAGTCCAATTGGCAGGCCGGATAAAATCATATCACGGACCCGTTCTCAAAGATACGATTTCCCATAAATAGTCCAATTGGCAGGCCGGATAAAATCATATCACAGGCCATAGTTTGGAGATACCTTGTATAGCACATCAGGTATACAGTGATTTTTGGCTCACTTGTCACAAATTATAATAAAACCATTAATGCAAATGATGTAACTGTGTTTATTTTTAAAATCTTATTAAACTCGGGTTCAATTTTTGAAGTGCTAATTACAAGTAGCGATTTCAAATGTTTATCAGATAAATTTGCTCTGTATTTTGACTTGATATATTTCATTCAGGGAAAAGTTCGTTCTCAAAGATACGATTTCCCATAAATAGTCCAATTGGCAGGCCGGATAAAATCATATCACAGGCCATAGTTTGGAGATACCTTGTATAGCACATCAGGTATACAGTGATTTTTGGCTCACCCTGTATATATTTTATACAAATGTAATTGTAATTCATATTAAATCTGCATTTTTCTTACTGAATATAACATATTTTTAATATATATAAAGCAAATTTTGATTATTTTTAGTGAGACAAATAAGCAGCATATGCCAGGGAATTCAAAAAGTGAAGAGGCTGAGCATTCTGGAAGATCAGTAGCAGCAGCCCTAAGCAAGATGACAGGTATTGTTCATGATATAAAAAGTAAACATCTTTGATTTTTAAACTTTATAAAATTAAATAAATGAGTCTAAAAATTATTTATAATTATTGTTAGGATTAAGTCCAACCAAATCAGCAACATCACAAATTTCCAACACAATTTGGCAAGTCACTCCAATACCAGATTTTTCATTAATTGTCACATCATCATCATCATTCAGTTCCTCTTCACTAACCACATCCATTGCCGGAGGAAGAACATCATCTGAGAGAAATGTGGAAGATAATTCTGAAGATAATATAGAATCAACTCTGAATAGTAGTAATAATACAGAAGGTTCATCTAATTCTGATCTTAGAGAGAATGATAATACTTAACGAAGTAATTTTTATTTAATTTTTAAATAATTTTTTTAAATCAGTATTGTGATTTCCCAAAATCCAGCATTTTTAGTAATAGGAATAATGTGCAGTTGACTGTATAATGATTCATGACCATCGATAATTAAACATGATAATTTAATTAGTGTGTTTAGTATTAAATTTTTCTTTTTATATTCCTCATAGAATCTGTTCGGTTTTAAATGTTCTATAAACAAATTCCGTTAATACTTATATATATTTTTATGGCTACTTTAAGGATTATGGGAATCATAGAAAATTCTTAAGTTTTTGATAGAAAGAAAAACTTTTTGAATAATTTATCAAAAAAAATTTTGATTTACTCTATATAAAGGCTTGTTCCCATTTACACAGTAGCGATGTGTTACAGGTGTGGCAACAAATAGCAAGTTTGAATATAAATGACGATGTAAATGCTGCGTTACTGTCACTCAAATTAGTTCAGTTTTATTTTTTTACATCAGGGTCACGTTAATAATAGGTCACGGGTGTGAAATAGTAAATTATAAAAGTTTTTGGTTTCAAATAATGGTGGGCAAAGGAGTGAATGGTATTTCTGTAGAAGAACAATTATTATGCGAAATACAGAAATATCCGTATCTGTATGATCCAAAAGATATTCATTATAAAAGATTTAAATTGATGGCAAAATGCATGGAAGAGTATAAATGAAACAATGTCTTTTACAGGTTACATTTTTCAAATAAAATTATTTATAATGAAAGTAAAAATTGAATTTTCAGATATTTTAAAGTTAGATATTTAATTATTCTAATGTTTTTGTATAGAAGAGGAATGTCGGGTTAAGTGGAAGAGATTAAGGGACTAATTTGTAAACAAAAAGAGAAACATGCAATGATTCATGACCATCGATAATTAAACATAACAATTTAATGTGTTTAGTATTAAAATTTTCTTTTTATATTACTCATAGCATCTGTTCGGTTTCTAATTAATTAATGTGTTTAATATTAAAAATAAAAATTAAAAAAAGTGATAGTGAGGCCTCAACATCTAGGAAGTGGTATTTATATGATGCCGTGACTTTCATTTTTCCATACAGTAGAACTAAAAAAGCAATAACTTAATACGTAAGAAAGAATGGTCTTGCTTTACAACCACTGCCACATTGTATCACTACTGTGCAAATGGGAACGAGTTTTAACAATTCTGAAAATGCAGTATAATATTGCGTAAACGAATATTTCTTTTTATTTTGCAGATTTTAGATTATCGTATCACAGAATTCAAGACCAGCAAGCAACAACATATTTCAGTATCCTATCAAATCACCAAGATTGATTTCTGTAGAGTAAATTTTATATATTTTTCACATGACATTTGAAACCATCTAAGCAATTTTAATTTTTTTTTCTCATTTTATTTTAATTACCGGGACCAAAACCATATCCTATTATTCATTATTTCTACATTGAATATTTCAGTTGAAGTAAAAAGTTCAGCTGGAATATAATTATATTAATACATTCATAAAAAAATTCTGAATCGGTGATTTCAAAACGCAAATAGATAAATTTTTTTTTTATTTATGAACTTTTTGTTGAAAAGTTAATTTAATTATTATTAATGTGTGTTTTTTTTTTTACTTATTTAATGTTTTGTAATTTGTTGATATATCTGTATATATGATTGTTTGTTAGCAGAATAAGTTATCAAGTTGTCTGCTTTGTGAAAGTTCTTCCATTTTAATTTTTGTACTTAAAAATTTGTGCAATCTCGTTTAGAATAAAGAAAAGGTTTTTCTGATTTCAAAAATTTTAATTTATAAATAATCAGTATTTTCTTAAATATTCTGTCGAATTTGGACCTTTTTTTAAAAAGAATCTAATAATTTTACTAACTCATTTAAATTATGAAAACCAATAAGGATTTAGGTTAGGTTAGTTAAGTCGCCATATCTTTTTTTTTGGGTCAACAGATGATGCCACACTCCATTCTGGTAGAATACTATGTGGCGGGGTGAAACAAGCCCTTCCACAGGCTGCCCACCTTTGCAGAGGGGTCAGCCATATTGTGGAGGACAGGGATCGACGGGCTGGGCTCGGACCTCCTGATAAATATTTTCAAGGGTGGGACCTGAGACACGGGCTGGGCTCGGACCGGGCTGATAAATATTTTCAAGGGTGGGACCTGAGATTCGAACTCGGGTCCTCCAGAGTGGAAAGACGAAGCATTTCCATGCAGCCAATCCAGCTGACACCAACCATATCTTGAGGGATATTCTGTATTTGGCGGCGGCCACTTTTAGAGCCCATCACAGGCTGGCCAATACCCATGATGGGGTCAACTGGATGGTTGAAGGATGGGGTTCAACGGGCCAGGCTCGGGCCCCTCCTGAAAAACTGGAGGTCTGGGACCCAGATTTGAACCTGGTTCTCCAGGGTGGTAAGCCACAGCTTTACCACATGGCCATTCAGCCAATAATAAGGATTTACAGTAAAAAGTGAAAAATGAGTTGTGATTAGCTTCTATTTGCTTTCTGCATTGAATCCTATCCTTCAAACTTCGAGTTGACCGTATATATTGTTAGTCAGTCTGCAATGGGCTATAAAAGTAACTGCTGCCAAATATATTATATCCCTTCTGTGGTATAGAAAATATTTCAAGGAATGGATCTGAGAATTGAATCTAGGTCCTTTTGAGTGGAAAGCCGAAGCGTTTCTGCATGGCTAATCTGATAAACGATTTAAATGTACTGTTTATGGTGTGCAGGTCAGTTTCAATAATCTAATTTCTGCAAGATTTTTACAGAAGATAATTGATCAGGTATTAGTTATTTGTGGAAGCATAAATAATTTATCAAATTATGTATTTTATATTTATTCATTTTCATTGAAAATTTAAATTTTGCATTCATGCAAATCCTGATTGGCATGAATACTTCATCTCCAGAATTTTTTCAATTGCTAAACTGCATCCTTCTGAGAATTGATTTCATCAGGATATGGTGGGCATTTTTTTTTGTAATGGATGTAACCACTTTCCACTAAATATAGTGAGTACTAAGTGGCAGGATAAAATAAGTCCTATAGGCTGCCCATCCCTCTGGACTGGCCAGCCAGATTGTGTGAGGACGGATCAACTGCCAGGCCCGGACCCAATAATAAATATGCCCATGAGTAGGACCTGAGAATCTGATCCTCCATAGCGGAATGCTAAAGCATTTCCACATGGCCAGTCCGGTGGAAACATTTTGGTATGCATTCCAGTGGATTAGGTTAGATTAGTTAAGCCACTATATCCTCATGGAATATTCTTTATCTGGCAGCGGCCACTTATAGGGCCCATCACAGTCTGGCCAGCACCAATGATGGGATCAACCGGAAAGTTTAAGAATGGGTTCAACAGGCCGTGCTCAGATCTCTCCCGAAAAACTGGAGGTGTGGGACCCGGATCCTCCAGGGTAGTAAGCTGAATTCTGATCCTCCATAGCGGAATGCTGAAGCATTTCCACATGGCCAGTCCGGTGGAAACATTTTGGTATGCATTCCAGTGGATTAGGTTAGATTAGTTAAGCCACTATATCCTCATGGAATATTCTTTATCTGGCAGCGGCCACTTATAGGGCCCATCACAGTCTGGCCAGCACCAATGATGGGATCAACCGGAAAGTTTAAGAATGGGTTCAACAGGCCGTGCTCAGATCTCTCCCGAAAAACTGGAGGTGTGGGACCCGGATCCTCCAGGGTAGTAAGCCACAGCTTTACCACATGGCCATCATTCCGCTGGAAACGCGATATGGGAGACATTGAAATGCCTCCATTACTAAATTACAGGTAGAAAGCAGCATAGTCATAAAAGAAAAAACCTGAAATATCTGGATTCCAAATAGCTATTTGTTTGTATGCAACCCATTGATGGTTAAAACTAACTCTCCTTCCAATCACGGGGAAAAACGAAACATGGTGTCATTCTCGAGAAGAAATATATAACTTCCGTTGACACTAGTCTAATCAGTGAGAAAATTGCCCAATAAAGAAATGCACCCATAAATGGCAACGAATAAGATTGAATTCTTGAAAATTTCTGGAGGTATACAATTCTGGAATTGAAGCTGAAACATAAGGTGAAATCGTAGATGCAGTCATTTGACCGATAAAATGTATCCTTGTGCACTTTGGCGGCATAATCAACCGGTATATTCTTGAGACCCAAAGATTTTATCAAATAAAATAATCTATAAAAATAAATGCTATTTATACTTGTAATTTAACGCTAAATGAAAATTAAAATGTCAAAAGTTTTTAAAAAATAAACTTTATAACGGGTTTTTTCTATTTTTTACGCCTTTCCAATCGGAGATTACTAAGGGGCGGGGCCAGTTCCAACCACAGACTTCACCCACACTTATGGAGGGGACCGGATAGCGGGATCGCCGGTCCGGGCCCAGAACCCAAAAAAACCCTTTCCAATCGGAGATTACTAAAGGGCGGGGCCAGTTCCAACCACAGACTTCACCCACACTTATGGAGGGGGCCGGATAGTGGGATCGCCGGTCCGGGCCCAGAACCCAAAACAACTTGAGATGCCGGACTCGAACCAGGATCCTGCATGACATGCCAACGCGTTACCATCCGGCCTCTTTATAATTGGGTATTTGCTGTATGTGTATATCGATGAATTGGATCTTAGACTACTAATCGCATATACATAGAATTTTCTGTTAATGTCGAGCATTTAAAACTGCAATAAAGTTTAATTTTAAAAATATAAATTTTTACAGATCATATTAGTTATACAAATAAAAAGCTTAAATCAAATGTAAGGAATTTGATTTATCCCGCCATCTATTGAGAAAATTATTATACAATTTATTGTATGCGGGGCGTGCGGTAGATTTTCTCAGTATGAGGCAAGTCTTCGAAATGTCGCCCCTTAAATGTTTTTCCATTCTGTATTCTCGGGATAAAGACTCTATGCTCAGTGCTCGGGAGTACCTGTTTAATCAACATAACTATAGCATTTAAGTGTGAAAACGTAAATTTTATATCTTATCGCTCTATTTCCGTCCCCCTTTTTGCCTAACATTTTATCCCACATGCACAATCTGTTTGTTTTTACCGTTCCCTTGACAGTCGGGGTTTAAAGTACAATTTACACTTGTTTTTACAGATGTCCCATTCTCTGTTAACGCTCACTTTCTCTGTGCAGCTGAAGAGGGGCAGTCCAGCCCGAAAGCGCTCCTGCATCTTTAGTTTTATTTTAAGATCCTATTAGCTAGTTCAGATTTTGTTTTATTTTGATTTGCTAATTTTGGCCGCGTGGAAACGCTTCGGCTTTCCACTCTGGAGGACCCGGGTTGCCGGATAGGCCGCGTGGAAACGCTTCGGCTTTCCACTCTGGAGGACCCGGGTTCGGGATTGGTCGCGTGGAAACGCTTCGGCTTTCCACTCTGGAGGACCAGGGTTCGAATATCGGGTCCCACCCCTTGAAAATATTTATCATGGGGTCCGGGCCCGGTTCGGGTCCCACCCCTTGAAAATATTTATCATGAGGTTCGGGCCCGACCCGTCGATCCCCGTCCTCCACAATTCGGCTGACCCCTTCCAGGGGTGGGCAGCCTGTGGAAAGGCTTGTTTCGCCCCGCCACATAGTATTCTACTAGATTGGAGTGTGGTGTCATCTGTTGACAAAAAAAAAAATATTTAAACACAAGGAAATTTTAGTCGGCCGGATGGCCGCGTGGTAAAGCTGTGGCTTACCATCTTGGAGGATCCGGGTCCCATACCTCCAGTTTTTCAAGAAGGCTCTGGGTCCGGCCTGTTGAGCCCCATCCTTCAATTATCCCCCGGTTGACCCCATCATGGGTGTTGGTCAGCCTGTGATGGGCTGTATATGTGGCCGTCGTCAAATACAGTATATCCCATTAGAATATGGCAGCTTAATCTTCCGGTCCTTTTCCTATCAGAGAGATTACTAAGGGGAGATTACAATTTCAACCAGGGGCTGCACCCATACCCGTGGAGGGCCGGCTGATGGAAGACGAGGATCGCCGGGCTTGGAACCTCAAAAAACTTTCTAGGAGATGCCGGATCCGGGACAAGAACTCGGGTCCTTCTGCGTGGCACGTAAACGCGTTCCCACTCTGTAACGCGTTGATGCCTTCCTCTCCTTCAGTTTAGTGTTTTCCTGAAAATAACATTTTTATTTGGTTTGGTTTATTGGTTTTTAATAAGATCTTACTGACAATGTGAGTATACTATAGGCAACGACCACTTCAGAGTTCGCTAGAGGTTGGACAACACTCGTGGGATCAGCCGGAAGGTTGAATAATGGGTTCAACGGATTTGGCCCAGATTCATCCTGAAAATCTGGATGTGTGGGACCTAGAACTGAATTTGAAAAAGGAAGTAAGCGACTGGTTTACTATACAACCATTCATCTGACCTTTCATTAATTTCTTATGTAAATCAGCTGGATGGGCAGCGGGAAACATTTCAATTTTACACTCTAGAGATTGGGCTCGATTCTCGGATTCCAATTCCTTGGAAATATTTTTCATGGGACCCGGATCTGGCCCGTCAATCTCTGTCCTACACAATCCGATTGAACTCTCCTCGGCTGTGGAGGGAGAGATCAACCGGATCTCACAGATTATGGAAAGGTTTGTTTGGCCCTATCATTTAGTATTCTTAGAGATTAGAAAGTAGCGTCATCTATTGACAAAAAACATAAACAATACAAATACATATGCTTTTCTTTATAAAATATGTTCCTATACATTTGAACCGTAAATAATCATTTTTTTGTTAACAGATGACGTCACTTTTCATTCAGGGAGAATACTAAGCGACGGGGCGAAAAAAGCCCTTTCACAGGCTGTCCACCCCTGCGGAGGGGTCAGCCGGATTGGGACAGGGTTCGGACCCGGACCCATGATAAATATTTTCAAGGGATGGGACCCAAGACTCGAACCTGGAAGGACAAGGTTCGGACCCGGACCCATGATAAATATTTTCAAGGGATGGGACCCAAGACTCAAACCCGGGTCCTCCAGAGTGGAAAGCCGAAGCGTTTCCACGCCTCGAACCCGGGTCCTCCAGAGTGGAAAGCCGAAGCGTTTCCACGCGACCAATCCGCCAAGTAATGTTTGGATTTCAGATCCATATGCGAGTACTGGTAATATTATCCGGCCAAAGTATTATCCATTAGAAAAATACAACATTATGTCTTTGTAAACTGCCCCGGGTCCTCCAGAGTGGAAAGCCGAAGCGTTTCCACGCGGCCAATCCGACCGACTCATGAGACCTATTGCTGATATACAGAGCCAGCCTTAGGGTAAACACGGGTCCTCCAGAGTGGAAAGCCGAAGCGTTTCCACGCGGCCAATCCGGCGTCCTCCAAAGTGGAAAGCCGAAGCGTTTCCACGCGGCCAATCCGGCCGACGAATATTCATATTCATTAATTGGATTTCCCGCGTAGAAACACTTTCTTTTCCACTCAAAGAACCAAGAATCAAATCCGGGATCCACACATCAAAAACTTATTTCATTTTTAAGGCGTTTTAGTTATATAAGAGGTGAGATCCGGCGCCTGATTTCGTCTCTGTGTCGGAACCATTCCTAATGATTATGTATTTTGTATACTGCACAAAGATGACCATGTGATATGGATAGCCAAATAATGTACAACGAGATACACTGAGAGGGTCAGCAAATAATATTTTTCTTAATTTAAGGATAGCATGATATATAAGAATGGCCCTACTCCGGTTTCAATTCCCGTTCTCTGTAATCCTATTAATCCCTGTATAAGTGTACCCACCCGTGATAGGATCTGATATGACCTCATCAGAAAATTCTGTAAATAATAAAAATGAATAGGTAAGTGAGATAAAAAACGCTTTTATAAATACATATAGAGATTTATTGAATACAATTGTCGCATTTTGTACAGTAATCATGAAAACATGAAAATAATCAGCATGCAGTTACTGTATTCACGATCATTATATTTTAAATTATAAATTCTAAAACTAAATTTTGTCAAAATTAAACATTCATTTAAGTTAAGATATATTTATAATATTAAAATAATTAAAATTTTATTTGATATTTTATTTAAAAAATTTTATTTCAATATTTGAACGACATGCCGACATAGTGGCAGTTTATGTAACTACGTTCGCCATATTTATTTTAAGTTTATGTTGTTGGGACTGGAAATTTATTTTGAAGTAAGTTTTTGATTTAAATATTATAGGGATATTTAATTTGATGTTTATATCATAAGATAATTCTTTTATGAAAACAGTCTGCAGTAAAACAATGTTTATTATTATTAATATAAAATTTCGATGTTTTCATTGTTAGTAAACTGCTCCCCACTTGTCTCTAGTGAAGTATTGTCAAGAAACTCAAAATCATAAAAGTAGATAATTAAAATCTTGATATGATTTACAAGAAAACTGCTATTGTTTCCAGTAAATGAAATGCTATCATGCATTGAGTAACAAAAATTCCAGTATGCATTGCAAAAATTTGAAATTAGCTTTTATAAGAATGACGATTTTATAAATTTTCTCTGTTAGAAACCAAAAAATTCTCTTGACTTTGCACTGATGTAAAATATTGTCATCTCTTTTATTGCATATAAAGAACATAGATTGTCTGATATGAATTGATACATTATAATAATATGGAAGCTAAGACAATCTTCATATGCTGCACAACAAAATAATTGCTTGATAGGAATGGAATATTGTCATCTCTTTTATTGCATATAAAAACATAGATTGTCTGATATGAATTGATACATTATAGTAATATGGAAGCTAAGACAATCTTCATATGCTGCACAACAAAATAATTGCTTGATAGGAATAAAATATCATTTACCAACAACTCAGAATAAATTTTATTGACTAGATAAATTAAACAGAAAAATGTTAGTCAAACACTTGAAAAATACATTAGAAAATTTCATAATCTAATCATTTTATTTGGAAAGATCTGAGCATAACATATCAGTCTGCAGCTCAGTACATTCTTGAAGATAGTGGGAACTTGTGTTGTTTTTTATCCTTTAATTTTAAATAAAAGTTGATGTTAAAATTAGTATAAAAACTTTGATAAATATGTAACTTACCCATGAGAGACTATGCAAAGCACGGTGCACATCTGGCAACTTTGAAAAATTTGTCTTAAAAACAGAGAGTATTTTTGGAATGAATCTTTACACAATGGAATTATCAATTCATATTTTGATCACCAGTTGGTGAAGGACGATTCTTTAACTCTCTAATGTATAGTTTTTTTTCCAAAAGATAAAATTAAAATGTTGAAATCAAAGAGTTTTTGGCTGAAATTAAAGTGTCACCAAAGCATGCACCTCAGTTTGCATAGTCTCTCACAGATAAGCTATATGTTTTCCAAAACTTCTCATTTTATAAAATATCAGCTTAATGAAGAAAAATGCACTTCAAGATGTTCAAATTTTTTACTTTTTGAAAATAGCTGTCAGCTAAAATCTTGTTTGATATTGTTAGTTCATTCTGCTTGCTGTTACAGTATTTCTGCAATTTTTCAACTCAAAACATATGCAAATTATATATTATGTTGTTATGTAATTACATAGCATCTTATGCAATTAGTAAATTGCATAAGATGCTATATGATTACATAACAAAAATCTTAAAAATTAAGAATTATAGAGTTTATCATGTTAGAATTATTTATTATAACATAAAAACAAACATATTATCATCATAGAATACAATATAGTGCTTTCTATACTGTAATACTAGTGTATTTTTATGCAGTAATTTACAATTCTATAATAAGATTGTTATATCATGATTTTTTATATAACAATTTCAATAGAGAATTTGTTATCAAATATTCTTATACTCTTAAAATTCAAAGGATTAAACAACCATCAATGCTGATTGTTTTATCCTTTGAAGAATGAAATGAGGAGAATGTAGAAAAAAATTAGAAAAGCAAGAGAATATCCTGCTAGAGGAAAAAAGTACTCATATCTTTCATGACTTGCAAGTTAGAAAGTAGAGGAATTTTGTCAAATTTGAGAAAAAAATTCAAAATTAAATATTTTGATTTAATTGTAAACTATCAAGTTCAGCCTCATAAGCTGGTACCAAACGAGTCTATTTCGCCACCCATTCACCTGAGAATGACCATTAGACAAGCTTTTGTTGTCGTTTGTCACTATTGCATCTCTTCGAAATTGTGTTGTCTTATGGAGTGTGGCTGGTGACAAAAGCCACATCCAGCAAATCAGATATTTCAGTGACAGACATGCGTAGTTCAGACCAAGAGTGCGCGGGAAAATCAAAGTAATAGATGACATTGAAACCCGAAACAAGGTAGTCAATATTGATTGGATCTCATTATGTACAGTCCCGTGCAAAAAGTTTGTCGGGTTACAGGAAAAGGTTCGGCTATCCAACAATACGCAAAAGTACCGGCAATAATCACGTCAAGAGCAGAGCGATGCTACTATAAGTTGGATAGGCATCATTCCACAGTTTCCATAGCTATAGGGGAGGGAAGGTAGTGTGGGAGAACTGAAAATTTGAAACTTGGAAAAGTATTACAATTATTTTGAAAGGAAGTCAGTGTTTATTATTTAATTATACTTTACACAATATAATAAAAACATAACTAGATACCGAAAAACATGACAAGTGACCACAAATATTAAGCGATAATAAAGCAGTTGCTGTAAACTTATGGTACGAATACCATATAATAAGTTATATGGCTCTATAATAAGTTGTTCAATCTTACCTTAAAGTTAAACTTAAAAGTTCGCCAGGTAAAAGTGCCTTACGGAAATTGGTATCATTTCTTTTAAACAAGTCGAAGAAGCAGACGATAATTTCTATCGAGCATACGTTTGCGCATGCTCGATATAAATTATCGTCTGCTTCTTCGAACAGATGTGGTATATGGTTCACGAATTACGATTATCGAAGCGAATTGGAAGAAACATATAGAAAGAAAAATCAACAAAATTTCGAAATGCCACTCAATATACCGTTATCCACCAAACAATTAATAATTCAAAATAGGCAAACAGAAATGACAGTCAGCAAGCTAGCGAAAATGTTTCAAGTTAGTGAGAGAACTATTTATAGAATATGCAAACAGCATAATCTATAAATCGTTGTATTAAAATGTCATCTTAATGAATAAACTATATATATATATATATATATATTTCATTGTTGATTACAAGTAATTTTTGCAAAGTAAATTATTTGACTATTAAATAGAGCAGCAGAGAAAATAGTAAATCTCCGATTAGTTGTGTCAATGAAATGGTGACATCTCTTCCCATTCACTCTAAACCTATCTTCCCTATTAACAGAGACAACGGTCGAGTTCATTTCGTTCCGCAGCATCTTCGGACGTTAGTACCTGACGTAGTACTCGATAGTGAGTCAGCCACTTTCTCCCCTACAGAGAACCTGACAAACTTTTTGCATGGGACTGTACATCACAAGCGTCAATTTTGTCAACTCATTTGCAAACATGTCGTCGACAAGCAACAGAGTATAAATTCTCTCATAATAAGCTAGCAACCAGTCGAGTACATTTTTATATCATATCACCAGTTTGGTTGACTCGTTTGATACCATCCTAAGAAATACAAGGAATCCACAAGCACTTTAAGCAGGATATGTACTAAATATCTAGTAATAAATTGTTTATTTTTCCTGCTTAAAGTGCTTGTGGATTCCTTATATTTTGATTTATTTGACTACTCTTGGATATCTTATATAAATGAATTTGTAATCTCTCAAGTTATAATTTGTTGTCAGTAGATCCTAGTAAATGGGACAATCATACATAATTTCAAAATAGTATCCCGATGCTTGATTTTATCTTTTCTACAATTTTAATGGAAAACAGATATAATAATCAGATAAAGTTAGTGATGATTATAAATACAAAAGCAATTTATGAAATCTATAATCTGTTTGTAAACATTTTGTTCTTAATAAGATATAGTAGATAATGAAATGGATGTAACATTTTAATTTGTTTGAAGTAGTAGAAATCGATATATGTTAATATTTGTTATAAGTTGAATTTAAGTCTTTCAAAATTAGTTGCAGAAAAATTATGAATGTTTTTGAAAATTGTTCATATATTCATTGGAAAATAGAGATATAACCTGCTATAAACACTTATTGGGACTGGAAAACCTGTTGTTAAATGAAAGTACATGATTATAGGAATTACATTATAAAAAAGCTGTGGCTTACCATCCTTGGAGGATCTAGTTTCAAATCCTGGTCCCACTTCTCCAATTTTTCAGGAGGGTCCGAGCCTAGCCTGTTGCATCCTATCCTTCAACCATCTTGTTGGCCAGCCTGTAATGAGCTCTATAAATGGCTGCCACCAGATAAAAATATACCATGAAGATATGGTGGCTTAACTAACTTAACAGCACATTTGTGGACTTACGGGTAAGGATGGGAGAACAGTAGTTTTTCCCGATTAAAACGAACTCGGAGACAATTTAAAACAAATCAAAGATTTATTTAAAAAAGATAGAGAGAGAATTTTGGTGCACCCATATCAGGTTGATTTTCCTATGCAGCCATCTGACTGACAACATTAGGATGGAAAGCAGCATAAAACAAAAAAAAAAAGAATGGAGCCTGTTATATCAATGATTTTTAATAATGTTCAGAATAAATTAATATGGCTATTATTTTTGTGCAAAGAATATTTTATTGAAATTACTAAACAATACCAAGTATCAACTTTTGTTGTGGAATTTTTTTCTAATTTTTATGGTGCTTTTCAATCAGAGATTATTAAAAATTGAGCTATTCCATTGCCAGTTGTAGACTACTAAGGCTGAACTCACACGTGCCATAAGAAAACCACACCACAACTACAAAACTATGGTTGGTTTATGGACAGTCATGTGTTAATTATATTAATATAGAAACGCATAATCTAACTCACATGGACCATACTTTGAGGCAGCGGTTGAAACTAATTTCAGTTAGTGATCCATCTGAGTTACATTATGCGTTTCTTTATTAATATAATGATAATTCATAATCGTTTATAGTTTTGTGGTCATGGTGTGGTTCTGCTGTTAAAGTACGTGTGAGTTCAGCCTAACAGATCTTCAAAGTGAAACAAGAGAGTAGGGGCCAGAATTGAATTTTTATCTATCAGACTGTAAAATAAAGTTTTGTTAGGCAATATACCGGTTGACGATCAAAAATCTGGCAATCAATATTCCGGTTCCATCAGTTTTTTGGCATGACGGAGTGCATTTTTAAATTTACCACATTGGTGTGCCATTGTTTTCTAAAACCACTGTTTATGTTTTCACAGCACTGTACTCCAGAATCAGATGTTTGGTCATGCTTACAACCACAGTTGCCAGATTGGCTTTTTTGATGCCAAATGAGCACTTTTTGGCTTTTTTTTAGACATGGTTGGTGGTAGAAATTTTTTTTTAATATTTTGGTGTTTTTTGCTTATTGGCATTATGTAAAATCTTTTTTTTTTTTCAAGGGTACAGTAATGAATTAAAATTTTGTAGAAATATTTTATTTAGTTGTATTAACATTCTGTAGAACTAAAGTCTTTTATTTAGTTATTGAACATTAAAATTTAATTTTGTGTTAATTTTATTTCTTTAAAGCACTGTACAAGTAGTCCTTTTCTGTTAAATATATACAGAATATATATATATATATCAAAAATCTGGAATTTTCGAAAATCCAGCAATCCTCAGATCCTGAGGATTGCTGGATTTTGATTATCAACTCTTAATTGCTTCTATATTATGGTAGACATAGTTGTTATGACTTTAGAAAATTGTTTTTTTTTTTTTTTTTTTTTTTTTTTTTTTTTTTTTTTTTTTTTTTTTTTTTTTTTTTTTTTTTTTTTAAGTGGCATTATGAAAATTAACAAGAATTACATAAATGATGGCAAAATTATATCAGTAACTACATGGCATGTCAGGATAGTTTTAATGAAAAATGAGTGACATTTTTGTTAAATGTTGATAATTCTTTTTATATTTAATCTAATTATAACTAATTTTTTATAATAATAATAAAAATTAACAATATTCATAGTTATCTTTTATTTTCCTTAGGTAATTAACATTACCAGTTTTTAATATGGCTTTACCTCCATTTATGTTGGGCCAGCCCTATATGATGGGCATGTTGGCCCAACAACAAGCTGTAGCAGCTGCACAGTTAGCTGCTCAAGCTCAAGCCCATCAGGCTCAAGTACAAGCTCAGGTACAAGCACAAATTCAATTACAACAACAGCAACAGCAACAACAGAGTGTACAAGCACAACAGCAACCTTCAGAGTTGCTGACAGAAGAAAAATTACAAGAGAAAGGTACAATTTTTTTCCTAATCCAAATATTTATATATTTCATTGATATATTTTTAATTATTGAAATAAATAATCGAGTTACAGTGATCAATGGTTAAAACTAATATTGAATTATCAGTCCATGTTTAGTCATAGAGAAGCTGGAATTTGTAAAATTTGAAAATTTAAATAAAGCGAATTACATGAGCATGAGCAGTTTACAGTGCATGGATTTGTTGTTACATTCATTTTGGCTGTATTTAGCAGATGAGTTGTAGTGTAGCAGTTGATGTATCTGCTGAACGACAAGTAGTAATAAGGAGTGCAGTTATTTAAAGGGTTTTGAATTACCAGTCCATCTTTAGTCATAGAGAAGTTGGAATTTGTACAATTTGAAAATTTAAATAAAGCGAATAACACGAGCATGAGCAGTTTACAGTGCATGGATTTGTTGTTACGTTCATTTTGGCTGTATTTAGCAGATGAGTTGTACTGTAGCAGTTGATGTATCTGCTGAACGACAAGTAGTAATAAGGAGTGCAGTTATTTAAAGAAAATGGAGCCTGTTGTAAATACTGTACTTGCGATAACAGCTGACTTTTTTAGCTTGGTCATAGAACAGTTATATTCATATAATTTGATTGATATTTATTCGCTGTTAAATTCTCATGAAACAATTTAAAGTATATGAATTTAATGGTGTAAGATTCCATCATTAAATTCATATACTTTATATATTATCATCTGCTCCTTTGGATTAGTAACATCCATGAGTGCAGCCATCTTGAAACACACAACATGTTGAATAGGAGTGTAAATGAAATCTGCTAAGAGACAAACTAAGCACTATGCAGAAATAAACCTTTATTTCAGTAAGAAACGCTTTCGATCATTCTCAACTGTCAGTTAATCGAAAGCATTTATTTCTGCATAGTGCTTAGTTTGTCTCTTTGCTATTATTAGTTTCAGAATGTCTACAGCTTTAGTGAAATCTGCTATCAAACATTATGTCACTTACTCAACAAGTTCAATAGTAGTTACTCAACAAGTTCTGCTGAACATGTCTTCAAGGTAGTGACCTTGAAGACATGTTCAGCCGAATATCTTTCAACTGTTCCACAACAGTTTGAGTTTGCTGAATGCAGCCTATGTATCAGTTCATAACCACCATTTTTCTACAGAAACGAAGCTTAAATTCAATAGAGAAAAATTTTCAGTTGTTAAAACAATCATCATCATCTCAGTTCTATTTTTACATGCAAATTTCCATAAAATTAATATATTTTTTCAAATTTCTGAACCTGTTTTGTATCTGAATATGGATTAGTGACTCAACTGGATTTTTTAATGCTGTTACTAGTGATCACTCAGTGTTTTTCTGAGTATTCATAATTGTTTAAGAAATTCAGATATATATAAATATATATTTATTTATTTTTCATCGTAGCTCGTAAATGGCAACAGTTACAATCCAAAAGATATGCCGAAAAAAGAAAATTTGGTTTTGTGGATGCACAGAAAGAAGAAATGCCACCAGAACACATTCGAAAAATTATTAGAGATCATGGTGATATGAGTAGTAGGAAATATCGTCATGACAAAAGAGTTTATTTAGGGTAAATATATATATAATTGTAAATATTCTAAAAATATAAAATATTTTTCTACAAATATTTTATGATTATTAATTCTTCTTATTATTAGAATAAAAAAAATAAATTTCTTTTGAATTTTAGAGCATTGAAGTATATGCCTCATGCTGTGTTAAAATTATTAGAAAATATGCCCATGCCTTGGGAACAGATAAGAGATGTCAAAGTATTGTATCATATAACAGGTGCCATAACTTTTGTCAATGAAATACCTTGGGTAATTGAACCCATTTATATTGCCCAATGGGGGTAAGTGAAAATAATATATAAATATTTTAGATAATATAATATATAATTGAAAAATTAGCTAATTTAATCTACGGAAGCAAAAAATTAATATAAATTAATTTTGATAAACAACCATCATTTTAATAAAAATTACAAAACAGATACAGATACTCCCTGACTTATATAGATGGATCGTTTTTTTAAAACTCCATGTAAGTCAAAACATAAATGTGTCAGAGCCTATTTTATACAGTTGCAAAAGCCGGGTTTGCACCTGAACTTCCGCCCAAAGTCTGACCCCGCCTCCCCTCTGCCCTCTTCTTCTTTACCGCTCTTATCGTAATATTAATAACAATTTTGTTATTATTGAGCTAATCGGTCAGTTTGTTAACAGCTTCAAAACAATGCGTCATGATTAACTAAGAACTTCTTTTTATTAATATTAATATAACTTACAAAAAGAACAATAAACTTCTCCAGATAATATGTTAATTCCAAAATTTTACCAAATGACTTTCTAGTCAGATGTCTTCATCTTCTATTTGAAACATAACATAAACATAAAGTTCCACCAGACGATATGTCACAATCAGTCCATCTTAACATGAAATACAAACAGTCCACTAACGACGCCACAAACACCAAAAGATGATGTAAACAGTCACTAACACCACTAGACACATCGACGAAGAACTTCTGTGCCACCCAATTGCTATCTTCTTATCTTGTTTTCTTATTAGCATAATTATAGTAATAATAATAAAAATTAGCAAACTGGCCAAAAAAAGGTTTCCATTTTTTTTTTTTTTTTTTTTATGTACGAGGGATACCCTTTTTTTTTTTTTTTTTTCTTACATTAATCCAAAAGACTAATAACTTGCCTTCTTTCAAATAGTGAAACTGTAAAAAAAAATTTTTTTTTTTCCTTCTATCTTTTTCTAACCACGTGTTCACCGCTGCTAACCCGATGAAACATGGCGGCTGCCATGTTTCGTCAGGTTATTACCTTATTACCTTATCACAGGTAATAACTTGCTTTTACCTCAAAACATTACACAGTACTATCACATTACATACCCTAATGTGTCACATTAGCCAGTGGCTATGTGCAAAGCAAATGTTTAACATTTTGAAGAATCTGGATCCCATGCCTCCAGGAATCCAAGTTGCTCAATTGAACTGCATCCTTTAACTTTCTAGTTGACTAAATCATGAGTGTTGACTAGCCAGTGATGCTGCAGATTCAGTATATGCCCTATATGATATGAGGTTTAAGTAAAATTAACTAATTAGTGTAACACAATGATAAACAATAAACTATTTATATTAAACAATAAGTACATAATGATAAATGATGAAATTAGAAAAACTGCTGTAGCTATGTAACTACATTGATATCAATTGTTGCCACTTCAGTCAGTAAATTTTTTATTGTAAGTTAGGGAATCTCTATGTAAATATTGATCTACATATGTCAGAGAGAGAGTATATTAAAAATGAAAGCATGCATATAAATATAGAAACGATATAAATATATATATATATGTTTAATTAATTAAAATTATTAAAAGCTTTGTTATTGAGATAATTGTTGAGTAAAAAATGTAAAAATATTTAATTTATTAAATTCTATAGTGATAAATGCCTGTTGACTTTAGTATAATTTACTTATTTGCTATTTATTATTAGTTTTTTATATAATTTTTTTTGTTAGAATTATTAAAACAATTAGTAAAATAAATAAAATTATTAAAGAGAAATAAAAAACTATCCAAAGCACCATTGCAGAAAAAATTAGAATTAACAGAAATTTTAATCAAGACATCAAAAACATAGCCAGAAATGAATATAAACAATAATAATCTATAAAAATGGATGAAAAAAGGCAATTGTTTTTATTTAAGAAAATTCCATTTTATCTAAATACAGGGTATCCCAAAAGTAAATACCTATTTTTGCGAAATAGGACACTTTTTGACAATGTTTATCATGTTTGAAATGTGCTAAAAATATATCAAAGTGCTTCAGAATGTGTTTTGCAATGCTAAGGATAGATTTGAAATTTGCAGGGTATGGATGGAGCGCATGTTAAAAGTTTTCGATAAAATGAACCTAATTAACTTGCTAAATTTTAACCCTTGAAACACACAACGGAAATTTTTATGATTCAAAATAATTTAGACTAATTATACAAATTATTAAACCAATGAATGGCACCAAGTATTAATTAATAGATGGTGCCATTCATTGGTTTAATAATTTGTATAATTAGTCTAAATTATTTTGAATCATAAAAATTTCCGTTGTGTGTTTCAAGGGTTAAAATTTAGCAAGTTAATTAGATTCATTTGGATTAAATTCCCTTGAGGTTGGATTGTATAAAGTTTGTGTTTTCGATAAAGTTTTGGTGTAAGATTTAGAACTCTTTCTTTCGTTATTTTTGTTTTTTATGAATAAATCTTTTTCTGTAATCAATTGAGTTGCAAAAATAAACATAAAATTGTTTTTTTTTTTTTTTTTTTTTTTTTTTTTTTTTTTTTTTTTTTTTTTTTTTTTTTTTTTTTTTTTTTTTTAATTTACCAAAATGTTTAGTTAATTCTGGAACACAAAATAAAAACTTCAGAACACCCTGTACATACAAAAATAAAATTTAGTACACTACTAGCATATTTTAAACATTAATAGACTTGAGTTTTTTTAAAAAATATCCTATTTTCACAAAAATAGATACTTAACATCTGAGCACCATGTATTTGTTAACATTTTTCTTTTATTATTTAAATTTTATTAACATTCTACAATAAAGCACTGATATCTTTAAATTGCATAATTTCATCCCACTTCTTACATAAATATAAATAATTCAGCTCAATTTCAAAAGTTGAAAATATACTTTAATATATTTGAAGATCTTTCAGCTTTACAAGCCTTAATAAGTTTTGCGTTCAAATTCTTATACGTTTTTGTATTATTTGCTGAAGATGGCTTTGTAAATCTGAAAGATCTTCAAATATATTAAAATATACTAAGTTTTGTGTTCAAATTCTTATACGTTTTGTATTTTTTGCTGAAGATGGCTTTGTAAATCTGAAAGATCTTCAAATATATTAAAGTATATCTTCTACTTTTGAAATTGAGCTGAATTATTTATATATAGATATCTTTAAAATATTTTTATTCAAAAATTTATGTGAAGGATCTATTATTTTTTCATAAGAAGATATCTTTCCAAATTTTTGATAATTTTCTGGGGCATAATCTCTTTGAATTTTTTAATATACTGTATTGAAACGAGCACATTATTACAAAAGTAGTACAATATTTCCAAGAATATAACCATTTAATCCAGAGTTGCAGAGTCAAAGTTCGGAGGTTTTTGGGTGGAGTCGGAGTCGGACCTTACAAATTTTAGGGATTTTTTTAAAAGGTGGAGTCTGAGTTGGATCATTTGCCATCCAATTCTGCAATCCTGGGTTGCAGAGTCAGATGTTTTTGGGTGGAGTTGGAATTCGCTTCGGATTTTTAAACTGCTCAGATGGGAGTCAAAGTTGGAGTTGGACCTTACAAATTTTAGGGAGTTGGAGTCTGATTATTTTCCATCTCACTCTGCAACCCTGATTTAATCCATGAAAATTTTTAATTTGCAAACAAAGCTTTCTATTTTAAATAATATCATCAAAAATATCTAGATTAATTTATTTCTTTAGCTATCAGATATTTTTATTTATTTATTATTATATTAATTATTAATATATTTAATGAAACAATATTGTATATCTGAATCTTTATATTAATTCAGTTCCATGTGGATAATGATGAGGAGGGAAAAGAGAGATAGGCGTCACTTTAAGAGAATGAGGTTTCCACCGTTTGACGATGAAGAACCTCCACTTGATTATGCTGATAATGTTTTAGATGTTGAACCTTTAGAAGCTATTCAAATGGATTTGGATTCAGAAGAAGATGCTGAAGTTATTAAGTGGTTCTATGATCACAAACCACTGACTGAAACAAAGTGAGTTAAATAAAACTTTTATAATATAAAAAATTCTGAATTATATATCATAATATCATCTTTCTTTAGACACGTAAATGGTTCTACTTATCGACATTGGAATCTTACCTTGCCCCAACTCGCTACTTTATATCGTTTGGCTAATCAGTTGTTGACTGATCTAGTAGATGATAATTATTTTTATCTATTTGATTTGAAGTCATTTTTCACTGCAAAAGCTCTCAATATGGCTATTCCTGGTGGTCCAAAGTTTGAACCTTTGATCAAGGATGCCAATCCCGGGTTAGTATTTTAAATTTTTTTAATATAATTAATTTATGGTGGCAAAAGATTTTCGCAAATAGTTTCTTAAAATTTTAAATATAATTTCAGTGATGAAGATTGGAATGAATTTAATGACATCAACAAAATTATCATACGTCAACCAGTACGAACTGAATATAGAATTGCTTTTCCATATTTATATAACAACTTGCCCCATTATGTTCATTTATCATGGTAAGTAATTTATTTTTTGATGACAAATTATTCAGGAATATTCAAGAAACGATATGATAAAATTTCTAATTTTATCTGCACTCAAAATTATCCATTCTATGTAATAGAGAATCATAGATTGTTTTAAATGTGTGCAAAAGTATTCAAGGTGGCTGCGTATTGGCAGATGGTTTTGAGAATGCCATAGGCTGCTGAAACCATCTACAGAAAACGTTTAAATATATTTTGTTATGTTTGTTTAATTCTTTAATTTTATTATTAATTACTTTCTTTAAAATAGGTATCACACTCCAAATGTTGTTTTTATCAAAACTGAAGATCCTGATCTTCCTGCTTTCTATTTTGATCCGCTCATAAATCCAATTTCACATAGACATGCAGTTAAGGTGAGATTTTTGATTACCGTATTACATCAAATTTAAGCCGTAGTAGGATTTTAAAGTTGGAGAATTGGGAAAAATGATTTTATAATAGGTATTGCAAAATAAGAAACATTTTTATCTACTTAAATAGATACTAACATATATAATAAGCTACCTAATTTATTGCGAATCTTCTTTTAAAATAGCGCCAGGTATCTTCTCCAAAACATGTTCTAATTAACATTTCATTAATTCTGTTGTCATCCATGCATTCTTCTGTGCTCGAATTATAACACCCTCAAGAAAATTTTCCTTGGATACAGTTTTTGTTTTAAAATAATAAAAGATGGCAATTTGTTTCCATCAGCTGTTATAAACAGCATTATAGTAATTCGTAATTTTTCTTATAATTAAAATATGTCCAGATACGACGCAATTCTACATAGCTATTATCAAACAGCAACTGGATTAAATCAGAAAAGTATGAATGGGGGCCCACCGAATAAACTGTTATCAACTGTTGTAAATACTGTGTGCACACATAGAGCATAAAGCAAAAACCCGATCGTAGGGGAGTGGGAATCGGGAAAAATGAGATGTTAAAATATTCGCTTTGAATTTAAGCCATACCCATACTTTACGACTTAAAAATTTGAATAAAAAATGCGGCTTCGATGTAATATGGTATTATTTTTTGAGAAATATCTAATAGTCATATAATTTGTTATAATAATGCATGTATGAATTAATATAACTAATGTTGTTGAATTATAGATTCATTCTCGGAAATTATGGGTGTTTCAGTGTACAATTTTCATATATTTGCTTTACACCGTTAATGTGCCCAGTTAATAATATTATCATATAAATTCACTTAAGAATATTTCACAAATTTTAGTCCATTTTTTAACTTATGTGGATTTTTTTTAGAGAGGTTGAATTCAAGTTATTTTGTTCAATATTTAATGATGATTGTATTTTTTTCTTTTAATATTTTAATGCTGAATTAAGAAAGGAACTATTTTGGAGACTAAAATTATGAAAAATGTTGAATATTTCTTATTTTTATCAGCATCTGAAAAAATTTAATCAAAATTTGAAAATTTATATAGAACTATTTTTCATTATCATCATTATTCCCATTCTCGAAAAAGAGATTTTTTAAAATGGGCTAAAATCTTTTGAAGAATTGCCCACAATCTAAGATTATTGAATAAAATTTTTCAATTCACATATACTTAAAATAAAATATACTTTCTTACAGATCAATTGAATTTTCATATATTAAAAACATGCAATTGTAAAGTCAAAGAAATACAAGCACTAATCGCAGTTGAGAAGATTAAAATATACAACTTTTATTCAGGAACTAACGTTTTTGACAGCGTGTGCCATCCTCAGGTTCCCATTTTCGAATGGGAACCTGAGGATGGCACACGCTGTCGAAAACGTTAGTTCCTGAATAAAAGTTGTATATTTTAATCTTCTCAACTGCGATTAGTGCTTGTATTTCTTTGACTTTATTATGGAGTTTGAGCAGGTAATTTGAGTATGTAATTGTAGTAAATTAGTTAAGTTCAGTGAATCGATCACTTAACCTTTTCTATTATTTGAATTTTTTACATTTTTTTGTTGAAATATATAAACAATATTGGAACTCTTAGGAATCAGTCAAGAAGTAAGACATAACAAATCTCTTAGTAAAAGAAGTAAGAGATCTCATAGATCTAGAAGAAGAAACAAATCTCATAGATCTAAATTTGATTTAGTATTCTTAAAATTTGTTCAGATATATCTAAAAGAGAATATATGATTGATATAATGCCTCGATATACTTTATATGTGTAGAATACCCGGTATATTTATGTAGCATGAATGCCTCGACATAAAACTGCTTATTACAGTGGGTGATCGGTTAACGAACATAATCTGTTCCAAGAAAATGTTCATTATCCAAATTGTTCATTAACCAATCATTGATTTACCATAGGATTTAATGGGAATTTGATTAATTCGTTCCAGAGACCCCACAAAACATAAATAAAAAATTATGTAATTTCTTACTATGTTTATTTATATGTAATAACAGTAATATATACATACATAATCTTGTATTTTCATCTATTATGTTTATTTTCCAATAAAGAATCTGCCCAATATCGATTGCTTTTCGCTCCTTCAGGATATTTTGGAAGTGGATTAATAGCATTGTCATGATAGAGATCTCCAAATCTATTGACCTTAACCTGATATGGGTGCCATTCTAACAACAAAAAATTGTAAAATCTCTCTCTAACCTTCTTTAATAAATCTTTGATTTGTTTTACGTTGTTTCTGAGTTCATTTTAATTGGAAAAACTACTTTTCTTCCATCCTTACCCATAAGTCCACGAGCACGCAAGGCCTAAGCCTGTCATTCCGTTAGGTTAGTTAAGCCAAAATATCCTCATAGAATATTTTTATCTGGTGGCGGCCACTTATAGAGCTGCCATCATCACAAGCTGACCAACACCTATGATCGGGTCAACCAGAAGATTAAAGGATGGGTTTCAACGGTCCGGGCCCAAATCTCTCCTAAAAAATTGGCAGAATGGGACCCCCGGATCATCCAGAATAGTAAGCCACAGCTTTACCACGCAGCCATCTGGCTCATCGGTCATTCGGTCAGTCTGTGGGTCCCACAGTTTGTTCTGTGACGTGTTCGTTATCCGAACATGTATTCATTAACCGAACATAAAAATCTCTCAAAAAAGTGTTCGTTATCCGAACTGTTCGTTAACCAATCACCCACTGTACATAATAAAATTACAATATCAGAACTAGTTATTGTATTGCAAAAATCTAAAAATAAAAAAAAAACTCAAATTTTATAAGTTTCAAATAATTATTATCTATCATAAATAATATTAATTTGGAACTTATAAAATTTGGAGGTTTGCCATTAAAAGAACAAATACTTAAATTCTTCAACAATATAGAAAAACAACATAAAATACCTACAGAATGGGAAACAAAAACCAATATATATAAAAAAAGTCCCAAAAAATGAATCCAAAAATTACAGATGAATTACTCCTCTAGCAATTTTATCAAAGGTTTATGCAAACATCATAAAAAATCAATTATACAATTATACAGAAAAATTCATGATAGAAGAAAAATGTGGCTTCAGAAGAGGAAGAGGATGTATTGATGAAATTTTTATTGTTAAACAACTATAAAAAAAAAGAATTTAATCAGCCTTTCTTATGTTATTCATTGATTTAGAAAAAGCATATTATAATCTTAATGGAGAGAAACTCTGAGAAATAACACTATAACCTTATAAATTCAATAAAATTTCTTCCATCCTTACCCATAAGTCCACGAGCACGCAAGGCCTAAGCCTGTCATTCCGTTAGGTTAGTTAAGCCAAAATATCCTCATAGAATATTTTTATCTGGTGGCGGCCACTTATAGAGCTGCCATCATCACAAGCTGACCAACACCTATGATCGGGTCAACCGAAAGATTAAAGGATGGGTTTCAACGGTCCGGGCCCAAATCCCTCATAAAAAATTGGAGGAATGGGACCCCGGATCCTCTAGAATAGTAAGCCACAGCTTTACCACGCAGCCGTCTGGCTCATCGGTCATTCGGTCAGTCCGTGGGTCCCACAAGCTGGTCCTTCAACTGGGTCGGCAACTGGCGGATGATCAGCATGTCGCGCTCTTCGTCGTATTCCACCTTGGAGCCCAGCAGGTGCGCCTCGAAGCTGATCGACAGGCCTTCGGCGCGGCCGGTGAAGCGGCGGAACTGGTTGAGGGTGCGCTTGTCCGCCGGGATTTCCGGCGACAGGCCGTAGTCCTTGTTACGGATGTAGTCGTAGAACGCCCGCGGTTGCTGGTCGTCCATCAGTTCCGAAAGCGCGTCGAGGGTCATCGGCTCGCCGATGCGCGCCTGCGAGGTGGCGTAGTCGACCAGCGTCTCGGTCTTCTCGCGGGCCTGTTCCTCGGCCATGTCCTCGCTTTCCACGAAATCGCTGAAGGCTTTCAGCAGGGTGCGCGTCTCGCTCGGCGAATCCACCCCTTCCTGGCAGCCGATGAAGTCGCGGAAATAGTCGGAGACCTTCTTCCCGCCCTTGCCCTTGATGAACGAGATGTACTGCTTCGACTGCTTGTTATTGCGCCATTCGGAAATGTTGATCCGCGCGGCCAGGTGCAACTGGCCGAGGTCCAGGTGGCGCGACGGGGTGACCTCCAGCGACTCGTTCACCGCCACGCCTTCGCTGTGGTGCAGCAGGGCGATCGCCAGGTAGTCGGTCATGCCTTGCTGGTAGTGGGCGAACAGGACGTGGCCGCCGGTGGAGAGATTGGACTCCTCCATCAGCTTTTGCAGGTGCTCGACCGCTTCGCGGCTGAAGCCGACGAAGTCGCGGTCGCCCTCCAGGTACTCGCCGAGCCAGCCGCTGAACGGGTAGGCCCCGGACTCGCCCTGGAAGAAGCCCCAGGCCTTGTTCTTGGCGTTGTAGCTTTCGTTGAGGTCGGCCAGCAGGTTCTCGATGGCCTGGGAGTCGCCCAGCTCGGCGTCGCGCGCGTGGAGCACGGCCGGGGTGCCGTCGGGCTTCTTCTCGATCAGGTGGACGATGGCGTGATGGATCGGCATGTCAGGTTCGACCTTTCAGGTAATCGGCGGCGCCGCGCAGGTTTCCGCGATGCTGCGGGACACGCCGCTGGCGCGCCCGCGGATCGGCCAGTTTACCCGAGGTTGCCGGCTTCTGCCTGCGTCGCCTGGCGTTCCTGCAGACCGTGCAGGCGCTTGATCACGAAGTTCAGGTGCAGGTGCAGCTCGTACAGCTCGTGGTAGTAGGAGAGCGGCACCTCCACGGTGTTCAGCTCGCTCTCCAGTTTCTCCAGCCGCTCGATCTCGCTTCTCAGTTGCTCGGCGTCGGTGCCGCTGTCGAGCTTGCGGTCGATGTCGCGGATGTAGCGGTACCAGCGGTAGATGCGCGCGCGGATGCGCCAGCGATACAGCGGGCCGATGGACTTCATCAGCGGGATGAGGATGGCGATGAACGGGATCAGCAGGATGATGTAGCGGTCCGCCAGGGAGGCGATGCGGAACGGCAGGTAGCGCTGCAGCAGCGGCAGGCCGCTCTTGTAGTAGCGCTCGGCGTCCTCGTGCAGGCGCAGGGTGCGCGGCTCGGCGCTGGGGAAGGCGCCGGGCTTGTCGAGCAGACTGCCGTCCTTCATCACTTCGCGCGCGGCTTCCAGCACCAGCGGGATCAGCGCCGGGTGGAAGCGCTCGTTGATCACCAGGGTGGCCACCGGCGACAGGGTGCTGATGTTTCGTTCCGGCACGTTGCGCGGCAGGTTGAGCAGGCCTTCGCCGACCTCGACCCGCTTGAGGAACGGCAGGCGCGCCTCGTAGGCGGCGCTGCGGCGGAAGTTGACCAGGCGAAGCTGGTCGTTGTCGGCCAATTTCTGGATCGCCGGGTTCTCCGCCGGGCCGACGATGAACGCCGCGTCCAGCTTGCCGGCCAGCAGGTCGTCGACCACCGCGTTGCCGCCGCGGGCTTCCCAGGTGATCGGATAGTGTCCCGGGGCGATGTCGTTGGCCTGCAGGATCGCCTCGGTGGCGGCGCGGGTGCCGCTGCCGTCGCTGCCGATGGCCAGGCGCAGGTGCAGCAGGTCGCTGAGCTGGTCGATGTGCACGTTGCTGCGGTGGAACAGCCAGAGCGGCTCCTGGTAGACCGCGCCGAGGGTCTGCAACTGGCGCGCCTGCCCGGCTTCGAGCTGGCGCTCCTGGCCGCTCTGGACCAGGGCGATGTCGACCTCGCCGGCGCCGAGCAGGCGCTCTAGGTTGTCGCGCGAGCCGGCGCTGGGCACCAGCTTCAGTTCGAAGCCCTGCTCCTTGAGCTTTTCCCGGAGCTTGCCGGCGAACACGGCGTAGCCGCCGCCCTCGGCGCCGGTGGCCATGG
>AYEL01068366.1:0-13928 GCA_000484575.1 Olivierus martensii
TCGATCTTTGTAAGTTATCGGATGACTCTCTTACTGTATAGTGACTTCTCTAGACAATTAAAGCCAAACTTTTGCTTTATTGCTGAGTATGGCCCAAAACAGAATAGCCGGTAGCAGCAGAGCATTTAGACAAAATTCTAAATTCGCTGATGATGCCAACATGGCATCTATGAATTGACAGTTGTGAGAGTTGAAGTGAAGTATTGTGTTTGAGATTTATGAGTAAAATAAAAGGAAAAACAGTTGCCGCTGCCAGATATCTCATTTTGGGCTAATATCGTTTTCGGATATGTGGTTTTAGCTCCTATCTCTACTCTCACCATCAACGAAAATTTTCGAAGGTAGATCACGAACTCATTGTTAACATATAAAGTCGATCTTAATGACAAACAAGTTGGCCACCCGATATATATAAACCATAACAATTTGCTTTTATTATTAAAAATTAAACTTTTAATTAAAATAAACAGAATTTTTTATTTTTCATATCTGTAATTAATATATTTTATATTTTTATTATATATAATTTAAATAATGAATTTCATATAACTATATATAATTAGATCACAAACAATCTTTTGGCTTTTAGCTTTTCTCAAGGATAAATTACAGAATGCAAAAATTGCAGCTGATATATATACTGTATCAATGGATTTTATTGTGATTAAATGAAGATTAAATAATTATTGATGCAATATATTTAGTTTCATGTGATTTTTATTTTATTTTAATCTATAAAAGAGATTAATATATAATCAGAATATTTTTTTAAGTTAGTACTTAACAACCTTACCACTGTTTTCACGAGAAAATTATTCATTATTGGATATTTTTCATTGTCAAATGAAACATACAAGCCATTATTATAATTTTTAGATTTATTTAAGAATTAGTCTTTATAAATAGTGAAAATATTTTTTATCCTATTACCATTTTTTGTAGATCGAGAGATTTAGAGATCAAATTATGAACCAATGATCGATACTCCAGATGATAATAGATATCTAGTGAGATACATGGACCAATAAAAATTTTCATATATTTGATAATGCAATGTCAATTATTAATAAAAATTAAGCAAATAAATGAGAATGATAATGATATTTATATAACTTAAATTTGAATTGAAAATTCATCCATTTAAAGAATTCTAAAACAGAAAATTATGCTAAAAAGTTCAACACATTAACAAAGCTTTTTATAATTTTCCAATAATATATGAACAGTGGCTCTGAGATGGCGGGAAAGAGGGAGTAAATTCCCCTGGCCTGTAGAAGATTGAAGGGCCTGGACCGCTTCCTAACAATAAGAATTTATTATATATATGGGTCCAAAACCTGGTTCGTACCGGGGCCCAGGATTTCTCTCGGCACCACTGTATGTGGATCGAATTTCATATGTAAATAAGGATTGAAATACAGTAAGATTATCCAATTCTAATATATCTTTCTATATGAAATGAAATACAAGAATACTTCTGGAAAATTTAAAATCAAGTTACAAAATATTTAATACTTCTATATATATATATTAATTGAATCCAGTTGGTTTAAGATAAATTTTTTTAATTATTATATTTCATACAATTGAATTTTCAACATAATGATGATTTACGATAAAAATATAAATTGTATGATGTTTTTAAGATTTGAATTGTAGATTTAATATTATAATGATAAATGTAATAATTTAAAAGAAAAATAGAAAATAATTAATGAAATACAGATCTTGAGATAAAAAAAATATCAATCTCAATATGTATAGTATGCTTAAAGATGACATATTTTGATGAGAATTTATTGATATAAAATAAAAATTTTGTACACTAAGTTTTTTCAAATATATTACAATGTCCAATTTCTTGAAAAAGAATATTTATACTTAACGACAGCATCAGAAATCAGTAATGAATCTATGGGAGAAGTATATTACCAACTTTTGTGATGGCATTAATGTGCAAGAATAGTCTATTTTGATATAAAAGATAACAATGTCAGTAATTAAAGTATTTATGTAATCATGCCTCTGGGTTTTCTGTTTTAAATTTCGAATAAATATTCAATGTAATTTGCTTCGTTTGATTGCTAATAATGCAGCTTTTTGAGACTGACTTAAAATTATAACTCTCCGTCCATTTAGAACACAGTTAGAATTGATTAGAATGCACAGAACATCATTGTGCATCTGATCACCATATATATTCAATGATATTAATAGATATGCAGATAATTTACTGCATGTTAAAATCATGTTATATATTGTAATTTTATTCAAAGCTTATAGTTTATTCATCAAAATTATCATTATTTTATGGCAATTTAGTATAATGTCTCAAATAATTTAGTAGACTATATCATTGGCATAGTGATATAAATGAACTTCTGCTTTCCCTCGGACTCAATACAAACATCTGATGCTGTCGTCAAGTATAGTTATAATAGAATGAGACATTAAATTTTAATAATAAATTCTGATATGTAGGATTGCAATACTTTGAGAATATCTTATTGATCTGTTAATTATTTCTTCTATATTCATTTAGTAAAAATAATCAAGTACTTTCTAATAAATCATAACAGAAGTCAACAAATATTTACATGCAAAAGTTGAGTCATATACTGAAAATATTCTATTAGTATAGTTCAACAATAAAATTATAATAAACTTTATTCTGTTAATAAAAAAACTGAAATATATATTATAAATAAGATTTTAAATTAACTATTAAAATCAGCAATATTTACAAAATTTTTAATATTTGATTTCTATATAAAAAATAAAATTTATAATAAAAATTTTGCAAACAAAACAAAAAAATTTAATGGAGAGATTCTTGTAATAATCAATTAGTTTATAATTAAGAATCAAAAATCACAAGCATTACACAAAAAGACATTTTGCAGCTTTGACTATGGCACTGATCATGGAAGTAAAATGCAAATTAATTCTCCCGACGATCTTCAGAATTTTCTCCCTTTATCATTCTATTACGATCAGCATGGAGTTCATTTCGTTTAAAGTCCAATGCTGCAGAATTGACACAATAACGCTTTCCAGTGGGTTTTGGTCCATCTTCAAATACATGCCCAAGATGGGCACCACATCGTGCACAAGAAACTTCTGTTCTTGCCAAGTCAGGCTTTAGTGCCAGTAGTAATAAATTAGCTCCAACTATTTAAAACAAAAAAAATATTCAATGAAAAATTAATGTTTTTTACATCAAAAATATAGGTACATGCTGCTGAATATGCATTGGTTAATATATTTTTGCTGTAACATACTAATGCTTTGCCATAATATATTGAAGTCACACAAAATTTCTACCATTCTGAAACTAACACAACATGGTAAGATCTGAAATGTTCAGAATCATGCAGTGCTATATACACTGCATTGTAATTTTGTTTTTATATTTAATGTAAATAAACAATTCATTTTTTTTTAAATATGTGAAGCAAAATATGAATAATCATATTTTCTAATTTTAAAACAGTTTTTCTCACTCTGTTGAAATTATGATATCTTTACAACCGTGATATCAAAAAAACTTTTCATTGTCTAATTTAAAGAAACAAATCATTATTATGTCAGTCAGAAATAATGGAATTTTTTCCAATTGACATAATGATAATTTTTTCTTCAAAGTAGACGAAAAAAATTTGTTTTGATATCAGCTGTAAGATATATCTTGATTTCAAAGATCTTGTTATTTGACAAGATAAACGTTAAAAAGCAAAATCAAAAAATTTAAATGCAAAAAAATTATCAGCAATTAATGAAATGAGGAATGCAACCAGCACATAATAATTGCCAGAATCACAAATCTGGTATTCCAAATACATGCATAATAATCACTGATACTGCTTATTGATCAGAACTATCAAAGATCACAAAAGCTTGATTGGAAATATCAAAAATTGTCCTATCTACATCATACAGTGATTCTTAATATTGCATTCTGTCAACATATTTTTTTTAGATAAACAGCAAATAAAATTTGTTAATAAAAAAAGTTTAACATTAGTCTTAAAATGTGAAATAACACATTATCTATACATTATTTTAAGATTTAATAAGCAATGGAAATTTTATTCTCCATATTTATATCAAAAATAAGGAAAAAGAGAGGAAAAAAATTACACGAGTAAATCAATAAATCACTGGCATGTTAAACTCAAAGTACTATATTTATTAATTATAATCAAAAGATGATATAAAATAATTAATAATTATCTCAAAATATAAAATTTTGATGTATATTATATTTTATATTAATTTAAATTTTATGAAACTGCATTATTAAAAAATATTATATATATGATGGGTGATGTCATTACTGAGAATTCCAGCATTCTTTTATTCACAGTAAAACATTATAAAAAATAAATAAAAAATGAAATAAATAGTGTGTGTCAAATAATATTTTCACAAAAAATGCAATTAAACTTATTTTCGCAGAAATTTGATAAAAATGTTCTTTGGTTAAAGTTTAGGATTATGTTATGCACAAAGATAGCTGCTTTTCTGTTTATGCATTATTATGATTGTTAAAAGTGTGAAATATTAATATTAAAAGCTAAACAATTATTTAAAATAGAAATAAAATAATGTTTCGTGAAGCATTTGTAAATATTTGATTCTGCATAAATTAGTCTTAAATATCTACATCAAACTTTACTCTGAAACAGTCAATGCATTTATAATGTAACTCTTATACTCAATATACTTTTGTTTTATGCACAAATTTTCTGATCCTAATTAGTATATTAGATTATACACGTATTAAAATATTCACATAAATTATATCAGAGGTTGTCAAATTCATCTGCTTGGTCAAGAAAGTATATTTAATGCAAAATTAATATTAATGGGATTTATTAAAATTCTTATTCATTTCAGTTCAATTAATATAATTTATAGATAATACCACTATTTTAATATCATCAAGCTAGGAAAATTTATTAATTAAAAATATCTTTAGAAAACATTTTGATATAATTAACAAATATAATTATAGTAGTAAGAAAAGAAAATCTTTATAATTTAAAAATTCTCTCTTATATCGGAAAAGAAATTAATCATTTCATGATGCTTTAAAACCATTCAAATTTTTATAAAACGACATAATTTGTTAAATAGTAATCACTTTTTAAAATAGTATCTCTCATATTTAAAGTTATCATCCAAAATCTGAAAATTTTAGCAAACCAACTTGGCATTTGCATTTTTAAATTCTTTTTATCATCACAAAATAGTAACTCTGAAAAGCTTTTTGTTTCCTTTCTATAATTTCTCTCCCTTTCTTTGATCTTTGTTAGCCAATTCAAAAATCAAAGAAAGGGCAGAAAATAAGTGCATGCTATCATCACATGCATATTTTCTGCCGTGGTTCCAAGCTAATGGAAGCCCAACCTTTAGTCACAGTCAGGTCTCCATATGGTCCACCTTATTTTTTGTATTTAATCACTTCATTTTCCTTCGTTTAATATAATAAATTTATATTTATCTTGCAAAGACATTATTTTATTAATATCCACACATAAGAGTAACAGATTAA
Organism: Olivierus martensii; assembly: GCA_000484575.1. NCBI lineage: Eukaryota > Metazoa > Arthropoda > Arachnida > Scorpiones > Buthidae > Olivierus > Olivierus martensii. The sequence continues at coordinate 5,558 of AYEL01068366.1, forward strand.
GATTATTTTAATTTTTTTATGATGAGACAATGCAACAGTTTGCCATTATTATCTAATATATACTATTGTATTAAAAAATATAATAAATTTTTATTGTTGTATCCTAGATAACTAAAAAAAGAACTTGACTAAAACCAAAGAATTTATTGAATGAAAACTTGTTAACTAAAACTTTCACCTAGATTAGGGGTGGGCAACCTCTGGCCCATGGGATACATTATTTTATTATATCTAATAACAACGCTATATATACTTACATATCTGTACCTTCTCTTTTTTAAATAGCTTTCACCTAGATTAGGGGTGGGCAACCTCCGGCCCACGGGATACATTATTTTATTATATCTAATACCAACGCTATATATACTTACATATCTGTACGTTTTTAAATAAATATTATCATCATCAATTGTTTTTGTTTTGGCCTGTGACCCACCATAAATTTTTCTATACGGCCCCCTACAAAAAAAAGGTTGCCCACCCGACCTAGATGGTATTGCACCTTTCTTACATGTCCCTGAATTGACCCTTCCAATTTAGTGATTTTAAAAAATGTAAAAATATAATTCTAACTTTGAGGAGTAAACTCAAAAAATGTTGAAGTCATAATACAACACTTATAAACATTTGAATTGCATTACTGCAACAATCTACATTAGAATATGTAGTTAATCACATTGGCTTCTGAAATAATTTATTATTCAATTGCCAAAAAAATTTTTGTCATTTAGTGGTGTTAAGCCTAATTATTAAGAAATTTATTTTGAATATAAATTATTAGGAATCAATCAAGTGCTTTGACACTAAAATTTAAAAAAGTTCAAGAAGTGGAGTTAATTGATTTGGCTTTTGAACAGCTAATATAATGATTTCTAATTTTGAGGTTTGTCAGGATATGGACACCTGAACTCCACAGGTGGGAGGCTTCAGGACAAACTACATTAGCAGATAATGGTGAAATATTTAGACTAGCTTATAGAGGGATTAACACTAACTATAATTACTGGTAATGGGTGTTACTTCCTGGTTGTTTTGTTTTCCCTCCATTACAATTTAGTATTCAAATTCAATGGAGGGGAAAAACAAGAATAAAAATATCAGGACCATGGAAAGGCGGAGGAGTTGGACATGGGAGTTAAGAGAGCTGACACTGGCAAGTAGAGGATAGAAAAGAGGAATGAAGATCGAATGGAAGGTAGCATTCGGATTTGCCGGGCTCCCAGTTTAGTGTATTCAGCAGATTTCAGCAAGAGAGAGCTTCCGTCATAATTCTCTGTAGAGGTAAATCCCAGAGAGGTTGTGCAGAAGTGGACTGGACAGAGGTGGACTTCTAGGGCTTTCTGTGTCGACCTGTTAGGACATTTCTTCCGTGGGCACTCGCAGTCACTCTCCCACGAAAAGTTTATTTTGATTGTTCTCATTTCATCGCAAGTTGTATTACCCTCTCTCTCTCCAGACAAATGTTTAATTTTGTACTTCACATTGTGTGTTTTATAGGTTTTGTAAATAAACTTGTACATAGTAAAACTATTCCCAAGTAGGTAGAGGTGTGCTTCAACAAACAAACCATTTAAGCTTACAAAAGAAATGAACTCAAACACATCAACAAACTTTACTGGCACTTCAAAATGGATCACATCCTTGAAATTTATTACGTTCATTAACATATCTTTTTGGAAGATATCAAATAATAGACTATATATATAAACAATATTTCATATAATATAAAAAAGAAAATTCTATGCATTTATAAAATTTGTTTATTAACCATTAGATAATAAACTGCTATTATAATACTTTTATTTTGGAATTCTTACCATGAGACAAATCTTTTTTAAAATTGACTTTAGTGTGATCAGTCACATCCCAAAATGCAGGCCATCCACAACCTGAATGATATTTTTTCTCTGAAGAAAAAAGTTCTTCACCACAAACAATGCAATTATACATTCCACTTTCTGTTGTTTTATAGTATTTTCCACTGTAGGGCCTGATTATAAAAAATTTATAGTATATAAAACAAAACTGATATTTTCTTTATAAATTAAACTTAAAATCAACTTACTGATAACTCAATATTTAACTTATATGCTGCCATGCCCTTCTGAAATTTGAATGATTTTTTAATGCAGTAAATTTCAAAAATATCATATGAACTTATTTAATCATTCTAAATTTATTTTGCAGCTATTTCTCATTTTACAAGAATAATATCTTCTTTGAAAACTTTTTTTAAGTGAAAATTTATAAAAAATTAAATTTCTATTAATTCAAACAAAAATTTGGCTGAAGTCCAAGAATGGACTTCAAAAAATCCTGACATTTTATTCATGTATATTAAAACATTCCAAAAACATTAAAATAAAAATAGTAATATATATTATAATTTATAGTTTACAAAAGTTATTTTATATTTAACTGTTTCCTGTTAATCAGTTTTAAATTTCCCTTTTGCTACACGCTGTCTAAGTTTTTAATTAAAAATTATAAAAATTTTTCTCAAACAGACTGCCTTAACTTTAGATATAATTTTTTTTAAAATTTTTATTCTGATAGATTATTCACAATGGAAGTCAAAATTAAAAACAAATAATAAAATTAATAATCTCATTATGTAAAATATGTTATGACTTTTAAATATGATTATTTTATCAAAAACTATTAGACAAAAATTCATTTATTCAAAAATTTAAAGTAACAAGGTTGTAGACATTCTGCCACTTATAAAAGTAATAAAGGAACTAAAGCACCAAGCAGAAAAAATTCTTTTGTTATACAAAAGAAACAGTTGATAGTGGTCCTTTTGTGTAATAAAAAAATTTTTTCTGCTTAATGTTTTAGCTCCTTTATTAAGTAAATTAAATTTAGCATTTTTCATAGCATTGCTTTCATAAAGCATATTTACACACATTAGTATAAAAATTTTAATACAAATTGTATTTATAAACTATATTCACTGTTTTCTTGTAAAAATTTTGGAAGACATCATCATTGATGTATACAGTTAGCTTTTTATATCTTAATATTATATCAGTGATACATAGTAATAAAAATCTAATCTGACACAATTAATAAAGAATAAAAAATAAAAATATCTTAAAAATAATCAATTTTATTATTAAATAAGAAATATGACTCAACTAATAGAATTTTTTTTTTTTTAACAATCTGAGAACCTGATATATAGGAAAAATCTTATGTAGATATAAACCAGAGAATATAAATTATACACATAACCCTCGATTTTTGAAGCCTCAAAGTATATAGTTTCAAAATTATGAAATTTGTGCTTTTATAGATTTTGTTACTGGTTTAAATGAATTTCTATGCATTTCTAGAAGTTTCTGTAAATGCAGTGATAGTACAACTTGTCATGAGGGAGTTTGAATTTTTTGCAAATTTATTATGTATGAACTTCTTCATTTGTAAAATATTTAATTACAGTATAAAACTGTAATTTATCATTTACTTATGTTTTATTTTTCTTCAATAAATGTTCTCTTTTTGTGTACATTTGTGTCAAAAATTAATGTAATGGCCATGGAACGTTTTCAGTTTTGAAATATATCATATTACATTCTATAGAAATTTTACCTCAAATTACAAAGTTCTGAATTATAAAGTAATAGAACAGAGCCTAAACCTGGTGTAAATCAAGGAATACCTATATATAATAAGATACAATCATTATTATAAACAAACTAGAGTAGATAATTGATACTTTGCAATCCTCAATTAGTCAACATCTGATACTATTATAGCTTTAGTTAACTTCACTACCCATTTTTGCAAAAAAGTATTTTTTATATTTTCACTTTTATTTTCAAAATTTTTTAACAAATCTTAATATTTACAGATATTATATTTTCAACAATGAATTTATAATTTGATATTTACTTATATGATATTCTCAAATGCCAATAATTAAAGAATGTAATTCTAATTTTACACAAATAAAAGTTTTTTCAATGAACAATAAATTTTTTTTTTTATATAAATTTCATTCTTTACATTTTTTATCCATTATTATTATTTAATAATTTTTGATTATTTGTATAAACAAACTAATTTTCTTAATGATATTTTTGAAATGAACTGAGGAAAAAACAAAAAATAAATACAATACAGAATTTGATACCTTCTAATATATATATGCTTTGTTAGTCAAAAGTTTTCAATGTGATTATTATTATTGTGAGAACATTCATAAACTGTGTCACACTATTTCAAACACTTTTAGACCCTCTCCCTTACCTTCATCACTTTTGTCACACTGAGCTTGACCCCAACTGTGATGACACAAATTTAAAGACTTTATTTTGAGATCTTTGCTTCTGCTCTTGTCTACTTTTATTGATTTGTATTTTATAAACTAGTACTTAATTGAGCAGAATAGTTTGTTTTCACAAAAAAAAAAAAAATTGTATTTCATAAACAACCAACAGAAATTTGTGTTGAAAGCATGACATTTAGCAATAAAAGAAGATTTCTGAGCTTTAAAGCACTAAATAAAATTTAAGAAGCGCTAAAAACGTAAAAATTGACAATCAACATTCTACAGTTTTTAGTAATAATAGTAACACATAATGCAGATTTGCATATTATTTTTAGTTAATAAAATTTTTTTCTTTTACTTTTATTATTATTGTCTATAATTTATAATTTGAAACATTTGTTCTAGAATAGATAAATTGTTCTTTGAAAAATAATATTTGATTTGATTAACAGTTCTTGGTGTACTGAAGAGAGTATGGAAGTAATGAAAATATTATATTTGAATAAAACATGTTTTTGTGAAAAACTATTGCTGCTCAATTAAGTGTTAGTTTATAAAATATAAATCAGTTAAAGACTGTCTCTTTCTACTTAAAAATTTTTACTCTGATTTTATTTTATATTGATACTTTGTTACATATATTCTTTAGTTTTCAAGTAAATGTTCAAACAACTGAATATAAATGCCTTAGAATAAGATATTATATGTCTTACATTTTATAACAAATATATCTCCAAATATGTTAGATTACAGTCTTTATTTTTTAATAAAAATTAAGCATAAACATTTTACAAATTTTTTTTTTTGCTTTAAAAAAATTGTGTGCAGCAATTTTTAAAATCTGACAGCCAGTTCTTAAAAATTTCTCAGTTCATCACTACTGGTTATAAACCATAACATCATATATTAAAAAGAAAAAATGCGTATCATGTCAGAAAAACAGCATGACAGACTATTCACAATTAAGCATTTGTGAATAGTACGCTCAAATGATGCTGTTTTATTATTAAAAACATACAGATATATGTGACTGTTTATAAAATAATATTTAGATATATGAATTTTTTAGTCACAGATATATAAAACTATTTTACAATGCAATGTCACAATTTACATGACTCCCTTAAAAGTATGACATAGTTTACAGATGCTCCCTATTCACATTGAAAATTTAAGGAAACAGTAAAGTTACAAATAAGAATTCTCATCTGTATTACTAATTTTGTTTAAGATTAAAATATATTTGTATTTATTATAATAAGTATCTTAAACAGAGAATGAATACACAAGTTAAAATTATTTTAAGTATAGAAATACCTTTCAGTTCCTTTCTCTTGTGTAACTTGATATTGTAAAGGAGTTAATTTAGATTTTAAATCCTCCTTGCAAAATTTCACATCTTCAGATTCATCATTTTTCCCATTTTGTTTTATTTTACCATTCTCCATGTTAAAAAATGTTATATAAAAATAATCTGTTGTAATCAAGTGTCACTTTCTGTAAAAAATAAAAAAACTTGGATTTAATTCAAATTGACAATGTTTTACAAGAAAGCAAATATATAATTTCTGAATAAACAATCCTTTTATATTTTTGTGTACTGTAATAAATATTTCTGAATACAGATGTTCAACTTACATAAAATATACAAAAGTTTAATTTAAAAAATGGAATTGATGATTTTTATTTCAAATGAGATATTACTTGAGTTTTATTTATCTATTCTTCCAGTAAATAAAACTGAGGGTTTTTTAAAACAACAAAAACCTATGTTCTAAGTGTAATAATTATATAGTACAGAGGCTCCAATTTATGATATCTGACTTATGATAATTGATACTATAAATAATAGCTATTATTTATGACAGAAATTCATACTTATGATAGCCACATCACTAGTTTTGAAATAATGGTATCCATGCCAGCCTAAATTATAACTGAAAATTTTGAATGTATCCTCACTGTAAATCAGGAATACCCTATATTGAATTTCACCTGAAACTGAAGTGTGCTTAAAAAGCAAAAAAATATGAATTTTTGGCTAATAAAGAATTCATATTTTGCTTGTCTATAGTATCTGTTGACAATTAGAGCAAAAAAAAAAAAGCAGAGAAATACATGGATTTCATTAAAATAGCTAATATACATAGAGTAAAAATAATTTTATGAAATTGACAAACATTCATAAGTATTGAATTTTATGCTATATCAATTTTTCATTGCTTGAAATATTTAGCTTTATGCTTTTTAAATAAAACTGAAGCACTTACTGTAGTAAAGGAGAATAAACTTTAATTCAGAAATGAATTAATGTTTTTGGCATATCACACCATCATCAGGTTTGATTCTGTTATAAACTTTTGAATTTCAATAGAACAAACATTTATGCTTTATTGAAATTCGAAAGTTTATAACAGAATTGAACGTGAAGATGGTGTAATATGCCGAAAATGTTAGATCATTTCTGAATTAAAGTTTATTCTCCTATACTGCAATAAGTGCTTCAATTTTATTTAAAAATTAAAATAAGGTGAATAGAAATAATTAAAGTAAAGCAAATTCAATTTTATTTAGTGATGTGCTGGCATAGGATTGTAGCTTGCATAAGCCAACTGTTAAATTTCCAAAACATTTTGCAAGCCAGTTCTTAAACACGATACTGATTATTAAGAGAAAAACAGCTCAACAGCAGGAAACGTTAATTCTCAAAAAAGAAAGAATGAAATTACTCAAGAACAAAGATTAATGTTCTATATAAATGTTTGAATTTATCTGTAACTGAAGTGGGCTAATGAAGCCGAAAGCGCTTTTACAGTATTTTCAGTGTAATTTCATTCTTTCTTTTTTGAGAATTACATTTCCTGCCATTGAGCTGTTTTCTCCTCTTAGTCAATACATTTCGGCAGTAGTACTCTGAATTTTAAATAGTGATTATATAGGCATATCTTGTTAATGTGACAGATTATGTTTCACAGATCACCACTTTAAAGTAAATCACAGCCTTTTTCCTTACATTCCAATACATATAAAAACATAATAAATGATAGTGTAAATATATGTTTAAGTGCACAATATCACTAGGCTTAGAAACAGACTGAGTACATAAAATAATGCCTATTGACTTGCTTAATTCAGAAGTGCACATCACTGTCAAAACCACTTTAAGAGTAAAGCAAGTACCAAAAATAATAAAAATGAATATAATTGAAAATCACTGCATTACCCAAAGCAGTTTGTCTAGAGAACCTGTTTTTCTCAATCATTTAGTTAAGTCTTCTACCCGTATAAACAGATATTTCTGAATTTTTTTTTTTCCAAGTGGTACACTCTGTGCTCCAAAGAAAGATGCACCCACACAGGTGTTAAATTATAAACTGACAATGGCCATGAACTGTTGAATGGCATTTGAACGAGTAAGCTTGTATACACAGATCATCAGTGTTTTTATGTTTTGTTACAAGTTGCAATTCTTTTCTGATTGTGATCATTTGCTAATCTTTGATTGTGATTCATAACTAGATTAGTTACAGATAAGTTTGGCAATAATCAACAAAAGAGTTCTGAGAGAATCAATTAGTACTGTATACAAAATTTTAAATAAAGAATATTGAATATTTTATTATTTGAAAATTTTGTATGCCACTTTATTGTAATCAGTTAAATTTATAATAAATAAACTTATTATATGCTATACATGTTTTTCTCAGTTGTTAAAAATTTACCAGCACACTGGTGGTTTACTCAATGTGATTTCTCAAGGTAGCTGATCTTAGCAAGATTTTTCTATTGGTGACCATTTCTGAAGTTATCTAATTTGTTTTTTATTTTTCCTTTTTAATGGTCATTTAAATATAATGTTAAATTGTTTAAATATTTTAAAGTTATTTTTATATATATTTTTTCTTTGTCTCATTTATATTATTTGTTTTTACTTTCAATAATTTTACATTTAAATTTAAAATTGCATTTGAATTTGGAATTAATTATTTATATTTTGAACAGACACTAAATTGAATTGAAAAAATTAAAATCTGTCTTGAGTTGCAGTGTTTAAATAGTTTTTTTATTAAATGTATATATATATATTATATTAAA
>AYEL01068367.1:0-31422 GCA_000484575.1 Olivierus martensii
GAGTTAGAAAAAAAAAAAAAAAAAACTAACAGAATAAAAATCCAATTGGCAACACTTCAAACTTTGCAAAGAATTCAATAATTGGAAAGGAAATATTATGTTATCACATATTTATTATGCAATATATACAGTAATTGTTAATAAGTTTAGATATTTTTGTAAATGGTCTTAATAAATCTCAATGCTAAATTACTTTTGCTCTTTAAAAAAAAGTACTATCTTAACATCCTACATATTTCAACTCTACACTATCATACTTTTATTAAATTAATCAAATTCTTTCAGATGTCATATTTCAAAGATATAATTCTAAATATATTTATGCTTTTCATTATTCTCAAGTACAATGTAAAACTTTTTAAGTGACAAATCAAATTATACACATATTTTTGCTTAAATAAAAAAACAATATCACTCAATAATTCATTGTATTTTTTGCTAATTTTATACCTATTAATAAAACCAAATTTGCGGTGCTTAACAATGTCTTAATTATTTTGTAAGTTACGCAATACTTTAATAGCCTTTTAAATAAACAACAAAACACGTTAATGAATAGAATACAGTACAGTACTCTAATTTATATTTTGATTTTCAATGTCAGTTATGGATGGATTTTCATTTTGAACATATTAAGATACGTGAAATTTGATGTAGAATAAACTTACCTTTCTCCTGGAAAATAAACATTTTCCGCGAACCGATGGCCGAATAGTTTTTTTTTTTTCTAAAAACTAAGTTTAATACATAATTTTAACCACATCTTCGATGTCGGTTCATATGCCGGACATCTAGATGACGTGAAACATGCTGGTTTGAGATTAGTAAATAAACATTTTTATTATTGTAATTAAACATTGCGTCAGAATTATTTTATATCATGAATTTAAAAATAATTTATTAATAATAATTATCTGATATTACTGAGTACTGTTTTCGAAATCAGTGCTATATATATTTTTTCAATACAGTAAATGATATCATTACACTACAGTACAATACAATTATATATCATTTTTAGAAAAAGGAAAGAGAGGTTTTAAAATTTGCACATATTACATGAGATAAATTATTTTTCCAAAGAATTTCAAATAATCATTTTTAAACTAATTCCGAATTCGATATATATTTGTCTAAAAAAATAACAATTAATTGAAATATTTATTAAGATTTTTTATGTAGTTTTTGTAAATATCTTTTGAGTTTTTGTATAAAAAAGGATTTTAGATTCAGTGGCTTAAACAATGGAGCCTAAAAATTTTTGTAATACAGTATTAAATTAGATATACAGCATTGATCATTTTCTATTGTTATATTTTTGATTTTAGATTATGAAGAAATAATTGATTCATTTTCTATTTATATATATATATATATTGTAGCGTATAAAGAATCTTTGGTACCCAGAGCGGAAATTTTTTGGGTTTTAGATTATGATGAAATAATTGATTCATTTTCTATTTATATATATATATATTGTAGCGTATAAAGAATCTTTGGTACCCAGAGCGGAAATTTTTTTGTCCCTCTTCTTCCGCTCCAAAAATAAATATATATTTGTTTTAAGTTTCAATACCCATTTTATTTTACACACATTTTCTTAAATAATTTTTGAAAATTATACAAATATCTGATAAATAGTAATGATATTCCATGCTCTTAGTGTGCGGTTATGGCGTTATGCAGACTGCGAGAGGGATTTCTGGCTTTATCGCTCTCGTTGAGTACAACTATGCACGAGCGAAAGCTAAGAAATCTTGCGAGTGAGAGCTCTCGCTCGCATAGTTGTACTCAACGAGAGCGATAAAGCCAGAAATCTCTCTCTCGCAGCTAAATTCGCGTCAGCATAGCCGCACCCTTAGCCCCCCCCTTCAGCTTAGTTCCCAGGCCAATCATCCCATTTAGGTATGACACTGTATATACAATATATATAATTTTTCTATACAGGTATCCCTTGATTAGTGCGATTTGAATAATGCGATTTTGATTAGTGCACAAAAAAAATTTGTTGACTATCTCTTAATATATGCGGTGCCAAATTTGATTAGTGCGCTTCAACAAGTGCGATTTTATAGCCCCCCTTCAGCTTAGTTCCCAGGCCAATCACCCCATTTACGTATGACACTGTATATACAATATATATAATTTTTCTATACAGGTATCCCTTGATTAGTGCGATTTGAATAATGCGATTTTGATTAGCGCACAAAAAAATTTGTTGACTATCTCAATATATGCGGTGCCAAATTTGATTAGTGCGCTTCAACAAGTGCGATTTTTTGTTTTTTGCAAACTCTGAAGCGTTGGCAACTGAATCTCGGGGATTGTAGTCTACATATTTAGAGCATTGCAATAAATTTATTTATTTTTTAATTCTGTTAATACTAGTTAGCCCTTGGTCACTATGTGCCCAAATATACCAAAAACAAAACATTTGTTTCTTTTGAAGCGTCACCTGAGATAAATAATTGCAACTACGCGATTTTTTCTTTTCTTTTCGGATTTGGAGATTACCGAAATCTAATTCTTCCTAATTGTCGACAAGAGTTTTAACAGATATTTTTGAATATTAAAAATTCTTTATATAAATTTTCTGATGCTTGTATATTTTATTATTATTAAATGATTTTCATAAATTTGGCGTAATCATAGGGGAGTAAAACCGGAGCGTTAAATTTATGTAGAGATCAAACGGATATTAATTTTCTCAAGTAAATTTATTCTTTATATTTAATAATTATTCATTTTATGATGTTAAAATTGTAATTTCATTTTATGTAAGTATTAATTCCGAAATTATATGCTTAAAACTGGTTAAGATTTATATATAATCGGTTAAAATTAATTTTCTGATTGGCCGACATATCGTTTGGTCGAGATAGGTTTCTATGGTGATCATTATGAAAACATGAAACTACAGTGTTGCCACTCATCTTCACTTATAACCGAAAAATAACGGGCTGTTTTTTTAACATTACAGAATCAATAGTGTCTTCTGCGACTTGAACTGATCCTCTCAAATTTTCTCAAAAATTTATTATAGGAAAAAAAACGTTAATTGTATGAGCATGAAATACCATATTATTATTATTGGAACGACCTTTCCCCGTTTAGCAGATGAAATTGAGAAAAAAAAAATTTACGAAACTTTCAAAAGTTATTTTAATCTATGGAATTATGGAACGATATTTTAAAATTATCTTTACAAATATATACTTACGACGATAACCTTTCTATTTTTAAATCCATTTTTCTATTTTCATCACCGATACCGATCTTTCGAGTGTTTGCACGCAACTAAAGAAAAACCCCCAAAACTCACATTAACTTTTAATAACGGTTTAAGACATTCTTTCAAGGTTATTTAAAAATAAAAATCCCCATTGAATTTTAGGTTATCGCACCTTTCACGTTTTTAGAAAGTTTGAACGAATAATTAGGACGACGACTTCGCTTTCAAGGATGGAAATTAAAAGTAACCTTGAACTCACTCTCCCCACTGAATGACTACAAGTTGATCGTGATGGTTATTTTGTGGGTCACTGCTTAAAGCTAAATATACAGAAATTTAAAAAAAAAAAAAACGAACTAACCTAGTTAAATACGAGTTTGAAGCAAATCTACCAATTAAAAAATTTATTAGTCGTTTGTGTTGGGAATTTACAAATAGATTCGCGACGATACCTGTTACCGCCATTATGCTTGACCATAAGAAAAAATATATATATAAAAATTTAAACTGTTTACATCATAAAAGTGGTGCCATCCGGTAAATCTTCTGATGCTGATTAAACTTTTTCAACTAGAGATCAAAGTCAAGCAGTTTTATAGATTATAGGAAAAGTTGTGATAAATATACTGATTGTTCCACTTTGTCGTCTACTTCCAGTTTATAAAGTCTTCGAGCCCTGTCAGGGCCTCTCCCGATTAAAATGCTCAAAGAGTTTTGTTAATTATTTAACCACGCAGAAAATGGTTCATGCCTTTAATTACGCTAGTTGAATAAATAAATATTAGTCCAAAATATAATGTTATTTAGCGTTATAACTTATTAATTTATACACTAAATATCAAATAATCTGTTCTATAATTAAATGAGTAGTTAATAAAATTAAAAATTCATAAAAGATATCGCTAGGGACGGTTTCATATAATCTCTAGGATTATACCCGTGCATAATAAATGATATCCACTTTTAATTTTCCTAATGCTTCGCAATCAATGCAATTTTAAATTATGCCAAATTTTCTGCTCCCTAGATAGATTTACTATAAATAAAATTGTTTACGAAGTTTCATCTGTTTCAAGATCTATTTAAAAACAAGGTTTGTAAACAAACACTAATAAAATATGAATCGGGAGCGTAGCCAGACTGAATTTTTATCTAAGAGACTAGGTTTTATTCCGGATTCAAGATTTTCAAAGGATCCGGGTTCGGCCCGATGAAACCCATCTTTCAATTTTTTTCGGTGGATCCCAGCAAAGTTCAAAAGTATAGATAGTTACCATAATATCCCAAGATTCGGTGGCATATTTGAATAAACGAAATCGGTTCAATTATATTGTAACAAAACTACGATATAGTTTAAGCTGTCGAAAAGACGTTTGAGCATTTGTTAGTGATTTTAAATCAAAAGTAAAAATATTCAACAAAGTGAAAATGCTACTTTAGCGTTTCATTTTAATAGGTGCATTGTGTATGTAAGTATATCTTTTCGTAATTATTATTCAGACTAAAGGAAAAATTTATTCCCGTAAATCTAGGAAATTTGCAAAAAATAATTATTTGTAAAGCTTTGAAACTTTTTAAGTATTAGTTACTTAGAAATGAATCAGAAACCAGCTCAAGAATGTATTTTTTTTAATATTGTATGTTATCACTTTCCATATTTTATAGTCTGTTAATTCAAATATTCTGTTAGACTCAAGGTCAGAACTCGCATGGAGTATTTCAAGTGTTTGTTTTCCTTGGCTTTGTTGTTTCATGAATTATTATTATTATGGAGTGTTCAAATGAAACACGTTCAAAACGTACCACGTGATGAGTTGACATTTCAGTTTTGGAACGGGGATGTTAAAAGTGAAGCTGTGTGTTTTGCACATGAACAATGCTCTTAAATTGTGCACTAACGTTACGTCATTTTTAAATATGCATGCGTGACGTAAGTGCACAATTTTTAAGAGCATTGCGCATGCACAATACACACAGTTTCGCTAACATCCGCAAAACTGAAATGCAAAGCTGTGTTTTGCGAATGCTCATGATCTTAAATATTGTGCACTTACGTCACGCGTTTAAAAATGACGCAACGTTAAAGATGGCTGAAATGATTGAAAATCCATCCAAGCAGGATATGAAAGCTGTATAATTCAGTTTTTAACGGCTGAGGGATGTAAGACAGTGGTGCTAATGAGTTACCAGGGCCGGATTTACCTATAGACCGAGTCCTAGGGGCCACAAAACTATCAATCAGTTTTCAACTTTTATGAACTTTTAATAAGAAAAAATGAATTTTTTATTAAAGTGCTAGATAGAAAGTAAAATTTTAAAGATTCCTTATAAGTTATAAGGAGCCTTTAAAATTAGACACAGCTGATTTGAATTTTTAGGGCCCCCAAAAATGCAAATCCGGCTGTGTGTGTGACCCACATGCTGACTGAACACCGCAAGGAACATTGAATGGATCTCAGCTTGCAGCATTTGATGCGCTACTGCAATGATGGCTTATAATTCCTGCAGCATATAGTGATGTTTCATCACTATAAGTACCGTGCACTCAATATTAGTTAATCAGAATTTTTTCTTACACGGTTTAATGCCATTTTCCATTCTGGTGTTCGCTTAAAAGTCAACGTGAAATACCCACCGCCTCTTAAGAGTGGGAACTTCAGTGGCCATCACAGACCATCCACATCAATTATAGGATCCACTGGAGTGGAGGAAGTGTTTCTTTGAACCACATCCTCCATTTGACAACTCATCTTTTTGAAAACGTGGAAGCTGAGAATTGAATACGATCAAAAGGTGATAAGCGAATACTTCATGTGGCCATCCGGCCAACACGTTTTGATAATTATACTACTACAAATCTACGTTAAGCATGATATCACTCGTACACTACATCTAAAGATCCGCTGGATGGCCTCAGTGGAAGCGTGCTGAATTTCCGCCCTGGAGGATCCAGATTAGATTCCCCAAGTCTCTCACTTTCAAAAGTATTTTCAGGGGACCGGGCGCAGCTCACTGAACCTATCCTCTAAATTTTAAAAGTACAATATGCAGAGCTGCGTAAAAAAAAAAAACACAAGTTAGTTGATTAAATTTGAAGTCTTCGAACACGAGATATTTGGCTGACTCACTGAACCTATCCTCTAAAGTCTAAAAGTACAATATGCAGAGCTGCGTAAAAAAAAACACAAGTTAGTTGATTAAATTTGAAGTCTTCGAACACGAGATATTTGGCTGCAGCCACTTTTACAGCCGATCACAGGCTAGCCAATACCCATGATAGTCAATCATAAGGTCGAAAAATGTGATTCAACGACAGGGTTTGGATCCTTTTTAAACTGGGAGGTGCGAGACTGAATCCGAAACGAATATTTTATCATGTAGTAATCTAGCTGACCACAAGACATTTACGTCTGATATTGGAATCGAGGAAAAAATTTCAAAATATGAGCAACTAATCTAAAAAGTAATTTTAATCAATTAAACATCTTGAGGAACGAGTTGTCACGACATTATTATTAATACAATAATCATATTAAAGGAAAAATTTCAGCTGCTTCTTCCCCAAAATTGGATTGGGCCCGTTTTGGATTTCCACTCGCAAGTCAGAAGATAGTTTTGATTCCGGTCCAGTTCCCATGAATAATTTATACAAGGACCGGCTGCCGATTTCTATTTTTTATAGTCTTATCCGCTCCTCCGCGAATATGGACAGTTTTTGACAGGGCCTGAATTCGCTTTGCCGCTTAACAGGCATCTATGTATATACATGTACTGTACATCCTTGGTAACAGGTTGAGAAGTGACACCATCCATTGGCAATTATCCATGCCAAAAGAAAGTTTATTAAGTTATTCATAATTTAAACTATTTAAAATATAAAATTGAAGACAAATAAATACTTAGTTACGTAATATAGTTATTTTTCAATTCAGTAAAATGTACAGATATTTGTTTACATTAGCTCCCATAAAAACATCATCTAATTTTTCTACTATTGTTTTGCATTGTAAAATTTTCAAAATTACGTATTACTGTAATGAATAAATTTCAGTTTAAAATACAGTACTATGAAAATCAAATTTCAATCACTGGAACTAAATATAGTCCAGCATTGTATTACATTTCAATAAAAAATATTTGAATAGTGACCATCTCTCTCTCTCTCTCTTCTATTTTCAATCTTGATCATCCATAAAATTTCTATTACGCAAACATTGCAAGAAAGTGTTTCAATACTAAAAGCTAGCGTGTGTAAGTGATTCTCTAATCTCCACTTTCAAACTTGATTATCTAAGAAATTTTGTACAAATCAATTTCCTACACACAGTTCAGCATAAAAGCATGATATGAGTTTCATGAAATGCTTTCGGGGGCTAAAAGGAATAAAATGACTTAAATCTGAAAATAAAATATGGATCAGTGCCATGATGAACTTTTTTTTTTTCTTTTTCTTTCTTTGAGAGATAATATTGGACTGGATGGCCACTTGGTAAAACGGTATTCACCTGGATTCCACACACAATTTTTCAGGATGAGTTTGATCGGGCCCGTTAAATTCATCCTTTAATCCTCCAATAGGTACGATCACAAATCGATCACTTTAAAAGCCAACTTATGGAGAACTTTGAAAATGATCGCCGCAAACAATATCCCTTGTAAAATTCGGTAAAAAAAATAGCGTAAATATCAGTAGCAGTAAATATCTCAAAGATGCCATTCTTTAAAATGTTTAATGCATCACAATTTAGCAAAATTTTGTAAAGATCGATAATTGATTGAAGTTTGTATCGGTGGTGGAGATATTAGAATTTACGTAAGATTAAGGTTATTTATTGTGAATAATTGGATTTTTGGATCTTTGAAATTCGATTAAATAAGTTTTGTTGGTTATTGGAATTTTGTTTTATTAGTGTTTAAATAAAGCTTTTGTTAACACTTTTGTAGGTGTTTTGAGTCTAATAAATTTATATTTTTTGTTATTTAACTTGTTCTGAGAATTTATTCAATTTATTAGTATAAGTTTCTAACATCGTTTTGCCGGTTAAACGTTAAGTTTTGAGACTGTTTGTAGTTTAATGATATTTAGTTTAGAAAGCAGTGAAAGACCTGAGCTCAGGCCGAAATCTGGATTTGCAGAGTCGTTAGAACCGTTAAGTTTAGAAAAATTAGTTTTTTTTATCCTGCTTCAAGTGCTTGTTGTGATTTCTTTTGTCAGTAGGCAGCAGAACTCAGTTGTTTATAGCCGTTAGGTTTAGTTTATAATTAATATTACTGGTATTAAAATTCGCAACTTTGCAAGATGGCTAAGTATTTTTGCAAATAGGTAACTACCCAAATGCAGCACATATAGTTTTATATAAAAGGAAAAATAATAATAATAAAAATATCACCAGTTTAAGTAAAATAGATTAATCCCATGTATCCTTGGAAAAAAGAGACATTCATATCTGCTTTTTTCTTCAAGATAAGTACTGTTGGTTTGAATTATTTAAGTAGGGTTATTTTTTGGAAATGTTTTCAGATATTCCTCCTTTCTCAGCCACACACTCACCATATTTGAAACAATGTTCATATTGTGAATGTTTGTGCCTGAAGAGGGAAAAATCTTATCAAAAACAAAATACAGTGAAACCTGTTAAAATGACCAACCATTTTGATTCAGTGACCACCTGGTTAGAGACCAAATTTCAAAAGCTGGTTTGTTTTCCATAGGATGCAATGCTGTTTCTGTATAGTGACCACCTGTTTAATGTGTATACTGACCACTCACATAGTTTTAAGAAATTTTAACCTACTAAAGTAACCAAGAAGAATAATTTCATAGAGGAATTACTGTATTTTCCTTAGAATTTTTTACATTAAATAAAATTCTAAGGATTAGTATTCCATTAGAATTTTTGTTATGATAAAATAGTCTCTTAAACCAGTATATTAAAAAGTAATTATAACAATACTACTGACTATGTTAAATGCACATTAATTGTATTACAATTAATACTAACCTATATATGTTTTCT
This sequence comes from Olivierus martensii, assembly GCA_000484575.1. NCBI lineage: Eukaryota > Metazoa > Arthropoda > Arachnida > Scorpiones > Buthidae > Olivierus > Olivierus martensii. Next base: position 9,250 of record AYEL01068367.1, read on the forward strand.
ATAATACTTTGTTTGTCATAAGGTGATATGTGCTATATGTCATCTTTATTTATAGACTGCAAGTTGACGATTTTAATTAATATAAATTTGCAGTTTGGATTAATCTGATGTTTTCTTTTAGGAGAAGGGGGAGGATCACTGTCCTGTATAGTGATCACATGTGAAAAGTGACCAGTCAGGTTGGTCCCAAAGGGTGATCACTGACAGGTTTCACTGTATATATAGTTGATTCTTGCTATTCGCGGTAGTTACGTTCCGTTAATTCTTTTCGAATACTGAATTAATGAATAGTGAACCACTGTGCCTATGAGAAATATAGAGTTAGCCCTGCAAACCTTTTTTCCCAACATTTTCATACTTGGTTTATGTGTTTTTTCTGTTTACAGACACCTTCTTTAATTTGTATTACATTACTTATAAATAATTACAATATATGCAGTGTATAGTAATATATGTAGTATCATAATTACAGTAATTTTTATTTAATTTTTTAAAACATTAACTATGTAGAAAATAAAATCTTATTTTTGATTGATAGTTTTTTGATATTGCAAGTGTGTGGGAAGCTGACACACTGTCTTTCTGAACTGTGTTGAAAAACTGCATCAGCCTTGTTTGCATCGCTTTTTGCCTCAATGTTCTAAAATTTCGGCATAAAGAGCAAATGCGCAGGAAGTGTCAGCCTTGTTGGCATCGCTTTTTGCCTCAATGTTCTAAAATTTCAGCATAAGGAGCAAATGCGCAGGAAGTTAGCCGCCTAAATTTGGAGGCTGCATTCAAGCATAGTCACTTTCTTCTATGGGACCTGCAGATGATATGAACAGGCTTTTGGCCTAGCTGTGGTCTGTGGAGTGAGCAAGGATAGGTAATGAGATTTTCTGGCAAACCGATTCAGAGACTACATTTAGTAACAAACAACTTCGTTTCTTCCTCTCTCTCCAGAGAGAAAGTAGAAAGGGTGTACATTGGTAACAGTATTTACACTACTCAGCGGGAGTCCACGAATAAGTACGAAAGCTCCGCGAATAACGATTTTGTGGTTTCAAATATATTTCTGCAAATAACGAGAATTGACTGTACTCTTGTATATTAGAAAGAATTAAAATGGCACGCGAATAACGATTTTGTGGTTTCAAATAAATTTCTGCAAATAACGAGAATTGACTGTACTCTTGTATATTAGAAAGAATTAAAATGGCATGTATATTTTATTTTCTTTAAATAAAAATGTTATAAGCAAGAATAAAATTATAGTGGACTCACGTTTTTACCAACCTCCAATTTATGAACTACACACTTTTACAAACTGTTGAGTTGGTCCCTAAAAGTATTCCATAGAACTAATGTTAATTAATGCTATTCTCATTTACAAACTTTTGATTTTACGAACTCTTTTGGGGTCTGTACTAATTCTTAAAATTGAGAGCCCACTGTATATTGAAAATTATGAGTTATTTTTGATACATATGCAAAATACTTAAAATCTTTTTTAAGGTTTTCATCTAAGTATTTGAAAAAGTAAAAGCAAAGTATAGTATTAACATGTATTTCAGATTTAATATATTAAAAACAAAAATCATGTTTTATTAAAAAATTTATTTAATTTTAAAACTAATTGTTACCATTCATTTAAATTTCAAAACAACATTTTCATAATTACAATTAGTAAACAAAAGTCTGTATAAATTTCTTCTAAAAATCTAAAATTTGTTATGTATACTAAATTTGCTTAACAAACTTTGATTTCAAGTCAACAAAAAATTTTATAATCTAATTAAATTCCTCAATTTGGACATTTTAAACCACAATTTTTGGTTTTTAGGAGGAATTAAAATTTCATTATACAATATTAGAGATATCCCTCCTATAACACTTTTTTTTTTGTTTTACATATATATTTTTTCCTTTCTTTATGTTTTGTGTTATTAATATTCATAATAAAAATTAAGTTTATGTGAAATTAAAGTTATTTGTTTTTAATTGGTTTGGGAACATAATTCTCTTTTTTGTATTGGCTCCAGGTCTCATAACACGGTTTCACACAATACGGTGTTTTTTAGGAACCTATCTACCATGTTATATGAGGGATACCTGTACTTTTAAACTTTATATATTAAAATGGCAGATAAAATAAATATGTTAATCTACTTTGTTAAACTTTATGGACCTAATTTTCATTTTCTTCATTTCTACCTAATACAAAATATTTATATATATGGAATTTTGCATTCATGAGGCAGCGCTCCCCGTCGAGGATAAAAAACATGATTGAGAGAAAATTTCAATAAATTTGTTACGTGGGACATGTATACATCTGAATATCTGAATAAACGTCTAGAAAAATAGGTAGGGTTGTGGTGAGTCCGGAAAATGCTGCCAAACTGAGGATTGAAGAACGATTTAGTTTTTGTCCTGAAAAATTTGATTAATATTAAAATTTAGAAGAAGAAAGAGCATATGTGAAATTATTATCCTAAAAATTAAGTTTTACAAAGGGGATAGTCAATAAATAATGGGAATTTGCTAAAAAGTCAATACAAAAATTATGATTCACATAATATACTTTGAATATTTGATTTGTAATGATTAAGAGTGGAAACAAAGCTTTGCTCAATCTTATGGGTGCATGTGTCAGTTCATTGCAAAGCACGATGTTCATCATTGAAGGTGCATCTAGGTATTCACAAAGCTTTGTTTTGAGAAAGGCGATGCCTAATCTCACAAACTGTTATTTGCAAAGAAACTATCACTGGTACCAACCATTATCCAAACAGAACAGTATGCAATGGAAGAATTCATTCTTTGCCTCCAAAAGTTCAAAATGAAAACCACATCTGTTAGCATAGTTATGCTGATCCTATTTGATGAATATGGCTCTTTGATACTGGATTTTCTTCCACATGATCACAGTCAACATGGAGTGTTATGTTGACATGCTAAAGACTGCAATCAAAAAAATGTCCTAAAATGCTGACTGAGGTCATGATAATGCCCACCCACACACATTGCAAATATGATCAAAATTGCCTTGCAGGCAATTGGGTGAAGTGTTTCATCTATTATCTTACAGCCTCGACTTATCACCATGTGACTTTGCAATTTTTAGACCCATGAGAAATTGAGTGGATGGCATTTCTGTATGGATGACAAAGTGGAAGTAGCAGTTTACCTTTGGTCCAAACAACAGCCACTAGCTTTCTTCCTATGAAGCCATGCAAGGTTTGGTGAAGCAGTGGGATAAGTGCCTTCAAGTCAATGATGAATATTTTGAAAAAAAAAAACATTTTGTTGCTTTATTACAAAATTTTTGTGTTTTATTGACTATCCGTTGTATACTAAATTTATCAAGCTTTGTTACAACTAACTGATTTTTAAAAACTGAACTTTATATAAGCTAAAAATAACTCAATTATAATGGCTTCTTTTGAAATCTTAAAAATTAATAAAGGTTACATAATTTGTTACTTGATTTGATCATGAATTTTATGCAAAAGTAAAATAAAACATTAAGAGATTGAAAAAGAATTTTACAGTTAAGAAAAAAATTTTTATATTTTTTTTTAAATTCAAAATTACCTGAGATCATCTCTTTCCTTGAGCAATGCTGAAATAATTTCTTCACTGTCTTCATAATCCTGAAAGTATTTTTGAAATAAATAAAATTTACCTACATAATCCTATGATTTGTAATTGTATAAGAATTCAAATACCATGCTCAAAATATAGTACTGAAAATGAAATTATGGTAAGATAAAATCTTAATTTTAAACATTTTTGACAAGACAAATTTTATATTAGATTGTAGACATATGCAAATTAGAATTGTAAGCTGCATAAATTAAAAAAAATTTAAAAAGTTTCAATAAAAGTGCATCTATAGTTTCTATTTCATATTTAGAAATTACATATGTAAAATGGAGGATTTCACATATTGCTAATCATGAACATAGCATATATATATAACTTTAGTCTTCTCTTAATAGATATTGATCACTAAGAAGAATTATTAAGGAATTAAAAAAAAAAGTTCAAAGTCCAAAAACATTCAGTTTCTATTTTGTTTATTATGCAAAGAAACTCAGGATATGAATCCATCTTCAAAATGTTTTTTAAAAAGTTCCATAATATTTTTTGAATCACCATTATGTGCATTTGCTAAATCAATCAATCATTCTAACCAAATACCATTTCATTTTTATTAAAGCAAATATAGGTAGCCCTCTACTTACAATGGGGTTATGTTTGATGACCCCATCATAAGTAAAAAATAACCAATAATGGTAGTAATTTTAGTAGTAACAACAAACAGTGAAATACCAAATCCTTCAAAATAGTGAAAGCATCCAGATTTGATCCCGGATCTTCCATGATGACAAGATAATCTGAGTTGTACTTGGACTCCAAAGTGTAAACTCATTCAAATTGAGTCTGAATCCTAAGATGGAAAGCAACTGCTTTACTAAGCAGCCAAATAAAGCATCCGGATCTTCCATGATGACAAAATAATCTGAGTTGTACTTGGACTCCAAAGTGTAAACTCATCCAAATTGAGTCTGAATCCTAAGATGGAAAGCAACTGCTTTACTAAGCAGCCAAATAAAGCAGGAAAGTATTTCTAGTCAATATGCTATGAAAATAGCAAAGTTCAGAATATTGTAAGAGCAAATTGCAAGATTGGATTATCATAAATCAAATGATTGCAAGTAGGGAGCCATCTATAATCTGCTTTTCTAGATTATTAACTAGCAAGAAAAAATTATTCTAATAAATTGCCGACTTTGATATTTTCAATATTTTTTCCAACAAAAAACCTTAAATATTTGTTTAATTACTGAAAATTTACACAAAGATATATTTTAAAAGAATTTTTAGATGCTTAGGATATAGTATTGATTTAAGCATCTAAACTGATTTCTGACCACCAGTGACCACAGAATCAAATATTGGTTATTTATGTATAATAAAACTTTACAGAACTTAATTTAGTAGTGATAACTTGGATAATACTAAGGAGACTTATGAAATTATAATAATTTCATATTGGTATATGTTGTTACAAATTTTATTAAGAAATATCTAATAAAGAATAAAATCTGAAGTTTGAATATGAAATGGTATGCTTTCAAATACAAAATTTAACTAGAATAGTTATAACTTGGAGTGCCTTTATATACAAGGTGATTCAAATCTATAAAATCATCTATAAATTTTAACTACTTAAAAACTAAATAGTAAAAATTTATAGATTATTTTAAAAATGAAAACAAACATATTTTAAAAACAGCTTTTGACTAAATTGGAAATAACATCACAAAACTTTTGCATGTTATATCTTTAAAATGGAACCTCAAATCAAAAAACACAACTAGACTTTTTTACTCGGAATTTTATCCTCACTCTACAAGTCCATAAATTTTGGCACAACCTTTTTGAATCAGCCTGAATAATTATATTTTAAATTAAAAAAAAAAAAAATTTTTTTTTTTTTGCAAAAATATAATTTATTTGCAATCATAGACTAATGAGATGTTTTTGTAAAATACTTATAAATTACAATCTGACATGGTAAGCCAGAGGTGAATGCATCAGATAGTTGAAATTTATTTAATAATTTTGACAATATGGAAAAATTTAGTGTTATTTTTGAGAAAAATTGGTACAGTGGATCCTTTTTTAATATCTGGGTTAGGTTTCTGAAGATCATGACTGAATAAAATGATATAGCAGGTCAATGGCAATTTCAGTTAAAGTCAGGGTTGCATTCCTAGATCCTGATACTAGAAGATTTTATAATTTCTTCATCTAAGAATTATTGTATTGTTTGATAAATGGAATGAAATACTGTCCGTCTAGCTTAGCCGCGACCATCGATGTAAGTACGCATGTGCTAACTGAATGAGTCCAGTGACAAAATAGGGATGACAGCTTCACACATAGATGTTCTCAAACACAAGATAACTGAAGTTGAATGGAAGTTTATTGTAATGTCGAATGCTAAATGATTAGTTTCGACGTTGGAAATAGTATATTTAACAGAACTTAATATAATATTAATTCAATAATTTTTATTTAATAAAATATAATCGTCATATATATCCGGAATAAAAAAATAATGATATATATTTTTTTTAGTAAATATTTTACCTTTAATTAATAATCGTTCTCATCACACACTGAATCAGTTGTTGAATCACTGTCAGTCAATGAAATACAGAGTGGTTCACACACTTCTATAATTGAGTCTTTATCTCAATAAGCTGCTTCTATTTTAATTACATGCTCGCAATATTTACACCAGTTTTCAACAGATATGCTGTTTTATAGCGTTTTCGGTTGTTTGAAAAAGTTTTGTCATGTTGATATCACCAGTGGGATTAATATTGCATACGTATCTTTTTAATTTGGCCCACACATATTCAATGGCATTTATATTGCAGTGGTATGGCAGGAGACGAAGTGTTGTAAACCCATGTTCTGCTAGCATACAATCAAATTGATAAGTTTTTACTTTAGAGCATGTAATCTGACCAGCTCTAAAAGTTCAACCTTCAGTGAATCAGGTGAATGTTGAATAGCATTCATAGAAAGCCAATCCAGAATAATTCTTTTAGTATTGCTTGAATTTGGTAGCTTGTTTAACTAGACTGAATGATACAGAGCATTATCAATAACAGCAGCAGCATTTTTAGGCAAATTTGGAATAAGTTTTTCTTTCGCCCATTTCTCATAAATAGTAGAGTTCATTCATTCGTGATAATCATCTGTGGTTGTATTTGCTTTGTATATAAGTTTAGTATTTGGTAGAAATCTCATAAATCCACCTGTGCACAAAACAATAATTCGACGCGAAGCATTTCCACTTCGAAAAACTCCATCTGTGTCACTCGATTGCCAGCATTTACCAAATTTCAAATTACTATTGACCCACATTTCATCAATATAAACAACAGGTCTTTTTTCCTCTCAATATTTTTTATATTCCTTAGAAATTGCCTTCTCATTAAAATGATATCACTCCTTTCAGTTAGAATTTTCCTTTTATTTTGTCTTCGTTTCCATTTAAATCCTATTTTATGTAAAATCTGTCTTAATATTTCCTTTTTCAAGTGAAATTGACTTTTTCCTTTAAAACTGGCAATAATTTGTTTTATGAAGGAACTTTTTTCCCTCGGGTGTAAAACTCTTGCACTGTATGCCTAATAACATCACAATCGAAATCATCCATTCCAGTTGTCTGCAGAATGTCCACCTTTCTCCACTTTTTCGAAGAGAAAAAACTTGGTTCAGCTTGCGCTGTTGACTCTCGAATGTGAAATGAAAATGAATCTTTTTTATTGTCGTCAATGATACACTACATATCTGACTCACTCATTTTGTGGAATAAGAAATAGTAATTAAAACATTGCTGCCTTCTGCTTCTCTATCACAAAAATCAATTACATTGTGTAAAATTTTTTTTGTCCCACTTTGAAAGGCTTTGTTGCAACTTGTACTAGCCATCACAAATAGAAAAAGGTAAGCAAAAACACTAAGATGTCAAATAACAGAAATATGCAAAGAAAAGTAAATCTAAACCAAAACTATTCCCACCTGTCATTATACCGACTGCAACTCTCCCTTTCGCGTTTGGACTCATCCACTTTAGCTAGGTGCGGCTTTCATGAACGGACAATATAAAAAAAGTGGTTTAAATTGTAAAAAACTAATTACAAAAATTTAACATAACTATTACATGTCATAAAGAAAAATTTTCTAAAGAAAAAAAATGCAGCCTTGTATTCATTAGGTATTATTATGTTCATTAGTTTAAACCAATTTATCCACTAGCTACTAAACAGTTGTTCCACTTTAGGCCTGTTACAGATCTACTGCTGGAAGTTTGCTGGACTATATAGTTCAGAAATCAATGATCTTGGCTTGGCATGGATCCTTATAAATTTTCCAAGAGATGGATTCCTATTGATTCCAGGACCTCTGATTACAAAGCAAAAAGTGTTTCACACTGCCAATCTGGCAAAATTTCCTGTGTACATTAGTTTAATATATTATTCATAGACAATATTGTATAGGTCTATTTGAGTTAGAACTCAATCAAAATTTTATATTATTTCTATGGGTTTCCACCTCTCTATTATGATAGGAAACGTGTAAAAATAAGGATGCAAAAGAGTTCTAAAAATCTTTTAAATTAATTTGGGTTTTGCTGGTTATATAGTGAAATTACTAAGGGTGCATTTCTTTATTGGACAGTTTTCTCACTGATTAAACTGATGGTAGCAGAAGTTGTTTATTTCTTCTCAAAAATGACATTGACATGTTTCATTTTTTCCCATGAGTGGGTAAAAACTAACTCTCCTTCCAACTATGGGAAAATAAAACATCTCAATGTCACTTGTGAGAAGAAATAAACAACTTCTGCCACCATCAGTCTAATCAGTGAAAAAACCATCCAATAAAGAATTGCACTCAAAGTGTTACATATGCAACATTAAATTGTTTTTTAAAGTATAAATCTCATTACTGTATCTAACTTTCGATTTAATATTCTGAAACCCCAATTCAAATTGTCATGAAGAAACTTAAGAAAAGAATATTAAGTTTATTTTGCCTAATTCTTTTTATAGATAGGAGAATAATTGAGGCCAGAGAGAAACTATAAAATTTAAGATTTATGTTATTAGATTTCACATTAGAGATAATTTTTATATATTATATGGAGTCCATTATGTTTCAATAACTACATATTTACTAATAAGAGAATCAAATGATCTTGAATTGAGGATTCATATTATAAAAACTTTTTCCTTCACTAAATATGCATAAAAAAATTAACCAGTAACAGAAAACTTCCTGTACTGTAATTTTAATATTTGATTAAAAATAAACTTTATTCAAGAAAAAAATTAGTGTATTTTGCTACTCAGTATGTCATCAATGTGTTTAATTGTTTTTTCAAAACTGCTTGTTTATACACTGTCTAAGCAATCAAATCTTCAATGTAATATTGTTCCATTATTTCAGATTGGGGGATACTCTGTCTTGATTGTTCTTATAATTCATTCCAAAATCCAGAAGTTTAAGAAGTGTAAAAAAAATTCAACCTTTCAGAAAATCTTTTTTGGCAAACAAATATAAATGAAAAAAAAAAAATAAAATATATTTACCATCATTGAAAGAATTTTATTATTAGTTGCTGTTACCCATAAGTGTTACACCAGATCTTTGACAGTTTTTAATTATATAAGTAACACACTATTAGTCACAGACCTCTGTGACAATGATAGCAGTTTACTGAATCACAACAATGTGCCACAATAGCATGCATTTTATTGCATTATCTTTAAATGAAACAAATACAGGTTGACATTCAAAAATCTGGCAACTGAAAATCCAGATTATTCAGTATTCCAGCATGAATTTCAGGAGTGTATTTTCAAATTTCCCCACACTGTCGCGCCACTGTTTTTTGGAGCTGCCGTTGATGTTTTGATGTACACTATTCTCAGTTGTTCGGTGTTGCTTGCCACACTAACATGTAGTTCTGCTCATTCCTTCTTTTTTTAAAAATATTTATTTGCTGTTGTTTATCCCTATTATGGATTCAGCAAAGAAGAAATGTGGCATAAAACGTAAACATTGTGCGTTATCGATCACAGAGAAAGTGGAAATACTAAAAAAACTTAGTAATGGTGTGTCCGGGCAAACCATTTGTGAAGCGTATGACTGTAAATGTGGTAATTTTCTATTAAATATATATAGCATATATAAACCTTCAATTATCTGGCATATTCAAAAATCTGCCACTCATGTCCCAAGGTTGCCGGATTTTTGAATGTCTACCTGTAGTAGTTATAGTCTTATCTAAAAAAAATTGCTAATGAAAGTTAGATTTCAGAATATTTATAATTAGAGATATTCAACCTGTAATATGTTAATATTACATTAGCTTTCACATCATTTTAGTTTTAAGCTTGGATTGAGCATCAGACAGCAAAAATTAAGATTCAATAAAAATCTAATTTTCTGAGTTACTTTATTACATTAATTAATAGCTAATAAAAATATTTTTACAACACTTTATAGAAAGGATGTTAATTAATAGAAATTAAATAAAAATATTGCTACAAACAAAACCTTATATTTAACAAAAAAATATTCAATAGTTCAAAGATAGGTTATTGTAAAAATAGTCCATCATAAAATTGTTGGAACTATTTAAATTGTTTAATTGTTGGATCTGTCTCAATAATTTGTTATAAGAATTTAAAGATTTGGAATCATATCTGACCCATAATAAAAGTAAACTTTATCATATAAAGATTAACCCAGATATTGAACTATATTTTATATTTTCCATTTTTTTTTGTATTTTAAATTAAATATTTTTCTGTGTACTTATAATACTATTTTATAAATTCATATAAAAATGCAAGATTTTTTTAATTGTTCTTGTTTCCTATATTAAAAATCATTAAAATTATTTGATGATTTTTTTCAGGGTCAAAAAAAAATTTTTTTTCAATTAACAAACAATTTGTATTTTTCCAGAACAGTGCATTTCTTAAATAAATTTGTTTATTAAAATTTAAATAATCATTACAAATAAAAGCAAAAATTTAATATTTTTGGATTATTACATTTTGAACAACATATTTTGAAAAAAGTCCATTGATTATATTAATAAAGTTAAAACTTATTACCTGCATTGTCTCTAAAAGATTTTGCAATGTTAATAACCAGCTTACAGTATGGCGATAATCTTCACTATTGAGAATATTTATTTCATTCTAAATTTTTGGGTATTTAGAAGTTTTTATTAATAAGGAAAGCTCATACTAAAAACATTAAAATTTTTAAGCATACCTGTAATTCATAAATAATTGCACCTGTTCGCCAGCCATAATTAAGAGTCAAATCTGCAAGATCACTATAAATTTGATCTCCAAAATATAAAACAGAATTATCATACCAGCCTGTAAGTTCTTGAAGTTGTTTTAATGTTCCCTAAATAAAATATTTACATAATTTTTATATAAAAATAAATGATTTGAAATAAGTAAAAGTTAAAGAAAAAAATAAATACAATATATAACTAATCATGCAAAGATTGTAGACATCTTGCATTTAGATATTCAAAAAACAACCTAACACTAAATAGAAAACATTTAAGTATTTTCTGCCTAGTGATGGAAGGTTGTTTTCTTAAAATATAATAAAGCAAACTATAACAACTCAGTTAATTATATAAGAAAAAATATTAAAACATTAAAACATTTATAAAGTGAAAGTAATTACTGCCATTTATTAACAATAATTTAAAGCATTACTGATGTAGATGACTTACCTCAATAATAGAATTGATATTAGTTTTAAAAACTGTTCTAAGTTATTTTTTTTTGACGTAGTTAATTTAAAATTTTAACAATAGTAACCATTAGCCCATACATATATTAAATACAACTGCCAAGATAAATTATAAATTTTTGAACATTAATCTAATGTGTAAAGTCTTCAATTGATAAACAATCTAAGCAAATAAAAACCTGTGTTAAAAGTTTCAAAACACATACAAACTCACCTGTTTAAAATATTTATACATAAATATATATAATGTTTAGTTTTAAAAAACAGTACCCTTTATAAGGAACTCACAGAAATCAAGTTTTAGTTTGTTAGAGAGGAATACATCAGAAAGACTACGGATGCTTACCAAATTTGTGAGGGTACAATATGACCATAAATCATAAAAACGTTCAGCTCACAGAGCAGGAGTTTCCTGCTCTGTGAGCTGAACGTTTTTATGATTTATTAATATTGAGCAGTGTATAGTGAAGATGTCTTTATATGATCATAAATTTTGATATTCTACACTGGGTTTAAATTTTACAGTAAATAAAGCAAGCCACATTAAATTTTTAATTTAGGAAGTTTTTCTAAACAGTAAACTTACATTTCTTTGATAATGCAATTAAGATCAGTTGTTAATTTTGTGGAGATTGTCAAAAATGGTTTCATTCCAAGAAATGTCATAAAGCCTTGGAAGCCGTGGAAATAGAAAAATGTAGGCCCAATCATGATCTACTGAATGATGATAGCCTGGAAGATCTCTCAGCATCCTGGAGATGGGTAGCATGCAACAACATATGACGTTATGATTTATTGGTAGAAAAGTAACTGCATGATCCCACCACCCCACCGCTATAAGACGACATTTTTATATAAAAAAGAACTTTATTAAAAATGAACTGATATTAAAAATTTTTTAAGACTGCTGGATTTTATTCAAACCCATGATTCATATAACTGCCAATGAAAGCTGATCTACTAAGAAAATTGGCACGAGCAACTGTGTAAGACACTGGTTACTATCTTCTGCCACAGAACTATCATCATGCAAAACATTATTTTCAGTAATGAAAATCCAGACTTCCTAAAACAGTTTTGTACAGCAGTGACTAAAGTCATTATATGCACCAAAAATCTGGACTCTATAAACTCCAGCAGGTGTAAAATTAATTTTATTGAAATGTCATAATTTTCAAAATAATGTGTTCCAATACTAAGTTTCAGCTAATGTTTTCTCTGTAGAAATTTCTTCAGCTTCTTCCTCAGTTAAATTTCCATCTTCATCCTGGCTTATATTTGCTCTTAATTTTGTGTACAATATCTTCATCAATAAGCAGCTTGTCTATTTATTCTATGTGATGAAAATGCATTTAGTCTTCAACTGACTTTAATCAGCTTTGGTATTTTTCCAGGTTTCTTAGTCCATGAGCAACTGTGTAAGACACTGGTTACTATCTTCTGCCACAGAATTATCATCATGCAAAACATTATTTTCAGTAATGAAAATTTAGACTTCCTAAAACAGTTTTGTACAGCAGTGACTAAAGTCATTATATGCACCAAAAATCATTTGCAGAGCACTTCTGAAATCAACTGGTTTGTAGGACATTTATTTGTTATGGATGTTCATAAAGCACATGAGAAACAAGTATTTTCCTATAAGAGCATTTAAAAACATGGATGATACTTTAGTCCAATGGTTGCAGCTTGGAAGTAAAGTTTCTTTTGGAAAATATAAAAAAAGTTGATGTTAAATTGTAAAGGATTGAAATTAGATGAGAAGAAGGACAATAAAGAAAAATATGAATACCTAGTGTCGTCGTGATGGAGGGTGGTGTAGTAGTTGCTCTGTAGAAAAGTGAAGTTGTTTGGATAATATTTTGTTTAATTGAGAAGTTTTGTTGAACTAATAATTAATATGTTATGGTTGATTGATAATGTATAAAAGAAATTAATACGAAAATAACGTGTATTAGAAAAAAAAAATTATGTAAATTATTATAGCCTATAAATAATGACTGCTACGGGTCTTTCGACAGCGTGTTCTTTTAGATGTTGTGAATAGATGTTTTATAATTATTTCTTTAGTACCTTGTGGATGTGTACGTGCTTTTGTCAGTGTTTATGTTATAAGACGGATTTACGGTTTATTAATTTTGGTTCTGTTAGTAACAAGTTTAAGAATAATAAAGTAATTTAGTGTTCTTTTAGATGTTGTGAACAGATGTTTTATAATTATTTCTTTAGTACTTTGTGGATGTGTACGTGCTTTTGTCAGTGTTTATGTTATAAGACGAATTTACGGTTTATTAATTTTGGTTCTGTTAGTAACAAGTTTAAGAATAATAAAGTAATTTTTCCATGGAGAATTTACAAGATGTGTTGGACTAGTTGGACTGAAAAGAGATACACACTGAGGTGAGGATTAGAGTGGTGAATAGAGATCTGGTTTCAGGTACGCGGGGAGGTTCGGACTTTGACGACAAGGGGAGTCAAAATGTCCCGTTGCAAAATAACATTATGGGATGGACAATTATCCATAAACATCAAAATATTGCACTTCTATTGTGCAATTTTTCTATCAGTTTTTTTAGGAGCCACCAAGTGATTATTTCACCTGCCATCTATGCACTATTGTTAGACTGGTAATCAACAAGAACACTTAATAATTCTTTAAAGCATCTCAGATTCTGACTTTCCAATAACTAGGGACTGAAGTTTCATTACCATCCATATTGAAGGCCAATAAAATGGTAACCCTTTCTTTTGACTTTTCCCTCTCCCTTACATATTTGTTTTAAATGCTAAAAAGTTTTGTTTAGTATTAGTTTAACAAATCTGCCATCAACATTTGATATTTTCAATAGGTACATCCTTCATAAATTCTGGGTAATGTATCATTTATCCAATCATCTGCTATGTTTGGATCAACACTTGCATTTTCACCATACTGTTCCAAAACAAGTCTATTGCAAGTTTTGAAATCAATCTAATCAACCGTTGCTAATTTTGAAGTCTTATTACCAACACAAAAGTGAAAATGCTATGCTTTTTGTTATAATATAGATCCAGAAATTTGTATCTGCTGTGCAAGTGCCTGCTGTAACCATAAACTCACAGCTTCAACAACAGGATGATTAGCATTCTGTATACGTTTTACATTACTTTTCACACCATGTGCTTGCTGTTCATGAATTTTCTTTCATCCTTCAAAACTGCAAATAAAACTTTCTTGAATTCCATAAGTATTAGCGATCTTGTTTTCCAATTGTTTTTTTGACATCACTTCATTTGTAAAGGTTGGAAGTGCAAAGGTTGTGATTTTTGCCCTAAGAAGTTAAAGTGGAAAATATTAACCGTACCGGTAATGGATCTTCAAAACTGCAAATAAAACTTTCTTGAATTCCATAGGTATTAGCGATCTTGTTTTCCGATTGTTTTTTTGACATCACTTCATTTGTAAAGGTTGGAAGTGCGAAGGTTGTGATTTTTGCCCTAAGAAGTTAAAGTGGAAAATATTAACCGTACCGGTAATGGATGTTGCTAATTTTGAAGTCTTATTACCAACACAAGTGAAAATACTATGCTTTTTGTTATAATATAGATCCAGAAATTTGTATCTGCTGTGCAAGTGCCTGCTAGCATATAAAGTTATCTCAGTACTTTTGGAGCCATAATAATAGTAGTAGTAGCTGTGTTACGAACAACCCGATTAACGAAAAAACTTACATTCAAATTATGTTTGTAACCAGAAGAGCGCCTGTATTTCATTATCATTATTTTAAAATTACACACACAAATTTCTTTAAAAAATTTTTCAGAATAATTTTTTTTTAATTTAAAAAAAAAAATTATTTTAAATTTCCCTTATAACAAAACAACAACACAGTATAAGGTCCAGGAAGATCTCATCGCCATTTCCGCTCTTGTTTTGTTTTTGATATCCTTCTAATACTTCCTTGTTATTATCTATTATGCTAGTGACTATAATGATAGTATAATCTCTAGCTATTATTATTTTGTTAAAAAATAATATTTAAACATTATTGCTTTGATATTAATATAGCTATTATTATTTTCTAGCTATTATTATTTTGTTAAAAAATAATATTTAAACATTATTGCTTTGATATTAATTGTTATATAAGTTTGAATGCTTGTTAATTATAATGATTATTTAGTTTCCTTTTCATACAGCTACGGTTTCTATTAGATTGTCTCAATCTGAATGAGATGCATTTCAGGATGATGATAACGTTAATTATTGCTAAACGTACTAAATATTTCTACTTTTATTTTGAAATATTATGTACATGTTTTTTAATATAATTTTATAATATAATTTTTTTTGGTCCATAAATTATGATCTTTATGGACCAAAAAAATTGTCTCTGAATTCATCCCCTTTAGAAAGATTGCTAACCATAAAAATATTACATTTGACTTTATACTCAGTAGGAGAGATAAGTGACCTCATTTTTCTGCTGATTAAAAATTGCAAATCAGGAACTACATTAGAAAATCGCATTTAGTTGGCCAAGTTACAGCAGCAACAGAATGAAAATATTAATTCTCTATTATTTTCCTGATATTTCACCGTACTCCTGAGACGATAAAGGAAATCTAGCCGGTCTAACAGAAATCAGATGGATAACAATATTAATGTTCTGTAAGAGGAGTTGTGTTGCCCACTGTTTTAGTGCGATGTCTAAGAATAACAGAAAAGTTCTATCTAAAGCTGTTGAACTAGAATTTTAAGCAAGACTGTAAATTCGAATGGAGAATTATAGAAATTCAGGCAACATCTCTGTCTTGTAACGTCCATAATTGGGCGTGGTAAATAGCATAAGGATAGAAGACATCATGCATTCAATCTTTTCAGGTAAATTAAATCCAATAAGTTCCTTCAAATATTATTATTTTATTTATGATAGAAATTTGAAGGTTTTTTATTCAAAATTTTGTTATACGTTTGATTTCCTATAATAAATAATTTAGTTTAGCTTAGATAATCGGTGTTGTTCTTACTTCCTTCACGCCCCAGACATCTGAGTAACTGAATATTTTGATAAATATTCAATTATTCAATCCGCCATTTCGGGTTAAACTATATTTAAAATAATAATACTCCGAGAAAACTTGCAATAGAATATGAATATCATACAAATATATTATATAGAGTAATAGTTATTGCAAAAAACCTCAGAAATTGGAACATCCAACAATATTAAACGGATGAATTTAGAGTTAATTGATATTAGAATTTAGAGATATAACTTTGGTGATCTGATAACATTCTTGAATTTTATAAAAATCAACTAAATAATTAAAAAGTTATTAGAGAGAAACTTTTGAAATTCTAAATTCTTTAAAATTTAAATAATTGAAAATGTTAAATCATACGACGTCGAGTTTATCTTTAGTGGAAGAAAATTTCATGAAAATTTAATAATTATTTCAAAAGTTATTAGAGGATGACATCTTATTCTAAGGATTATTAAAATTAAAGTAACTCTGTTTAGAGGGTTCTGGAAGGAGTTCTAAGGCTCGTAATGAGGAGAAATTTGGACTATAAATATTTTGAAGGATACGCTCGCCATATACAGTTGAGTCTCTATAATCCGACACTCTGCCAACCGTCGCGCCGTCCACATGAAATTTTCATGTCACAACCATATGGTCACAACTTGTGATCATGTGAGAGAGAGAAAATGATGTAAAACAAATTGTCAGTCGCTATTCGATCGTTGCGCAGGCATTATAATCGGACTATTTTTTAAGTTCAGTACACTGTTTACTGTAAAATAGTGTTCTCACTGTATCAGTTTTTGTTATTTATCTTTAAATAATGTCACAAATCGGAAAAAGCAAAAACGAAAACATAAGACATTGACTGTGGTCGAAAAGGCAGACATAATTAAGAAACCTGACTTGGGAGAAAAGTTTATTGATTTAGCTTCGTTTCATGGTATTGGATGCGTCATCATTTATGATATTAAAAAAATCGGGATAAAATTAAGGGTTTTGTGAAAGATTTGAACAGCAAGAGCAGTGACAGTAAAATCTTAATAAACTGAACGTATTCATTTGTGTAATTCCATTTTTTCATTGAACATTCAACAATACGACAAATCTCTGAAATCCGATAAGCCCCGGAACGTATTCATTTGTGTAACTCCATTTTTTCATTGAACATTCAACAATACGACAAATCTCTGAAATCCGATAAGCCCCAGAACTATGTGTCGGATTATGAGACTCTATTGTATTAAAAAAATATTAATTGTAAAATTTGTCATCAGATAGCCCTGAAGCAATACAAATCACTTGATCAGCGCTACAGTTATTTAATGTATCCTCCATTGTGATCAATAACAGTTGTGATTCGAAAAATATCAATTTTACAGCTGAACATGTCAACTGGAATAACAAGCAGATGAAGTCTAATGCTGTTTGGCTGCGTGGAAACGCATCTGTTTCCACTCTAGAGAACTCAGATTCGTTTTCGAGTCCCATCCCTTGGGAATATTTATCATGAAGTTCGGGCCCGGTCCGTCAATCCCTGTCCTCCACAATTTGGCATATCCCTTCGCAGGGTAAGCAGCTTGTGGAAGGATCTGTTTCACCTCACCACTCAGTACTCTGCCTGAGAGGAAAGTAGAGACATCTGTTACCAAAAAAAAACGATATATCTGATTCTTCAAAAAATAAATACATATTAATTAAAATGTATTGATAAATCATCTATGTATATATATGCATACAATTTATTATTTATTAGCATATTTCGTTTAACAGGTTTTCTTGAATTATAATAAACTTTTAACTTACCGCGAACTATCAGTCTGATAATTCCACGCTTGTTTAAATTGTAGTTGTCAAGACTGTAAAATCCTGCATCGCCAATTTTCACTGATTCAAAAGATAATTTGAGATCTCCCTTTGCCTTGCCGAAAAATTGATTCAGATAACCAGAAAATTCATTTCCGTTCTTTCTCCAAATTTTGAATGAAGTATATTTGGTTTGATTCATTTGTATTATTATCTTATCTTTTATGCTCGTTGTTATTGTAAAAGCAGGTGGTATGAACAGTGCTATAAATTTAATATATTTAATAAAACTCAATAATTTTTCTCACCTAAAATTTATTATTAAAAATAATACTTACTATCCTCCGGCATCACATGAGAAAGTATACCAGAGAGCATATTATGATCTGGACGACACCAGAAACCATCGACCTGATTCCAGTATTTCGTATAATAAATCTGTGAACCTGAAAGTTTCATAAAATATTTTTGAAATTTATCTGTAATGGAAAAAATTACAACTATTTATTAATTTAAAATATTATTTAAGAGTTACACTATTATGTTTATAAAAATGTCCTAAAAACATAATGGAGACTAATTTTCTCGATAGATACAATATGATTTTACAACTAAATTTTTTCAGTAATAAACACTCAAATCTTTTATTTGAAGTTACTGCTTCTCGTGATTTCAAATGAAAAATCATTTTGTGTTTCTTGAAAAATTATTCTCACAAGAAATTTGTTTTTATTTCATTTAATAGTACTATATAAGGAGAGAATATTCTAATAGAAAGCTGCAAGTAAGTAAGATAGAAAATAAAGTTAGATATGTTGGAATGCTGATGATAAATATAACTGTCAATTTAAAAATGATTAGGATGATGAAAATTGGACAACCATAAGAAATTATAGCTAAATATGTCTAGCCGAAAGTCAAATAGTCTACGAGATCATATCAATATGCCCATGAGCATAAATCTACGAAAAAAAAAGACAAATTTTTGTTTGCCTAATACGTATATTTCAGTATATTAAAATTATTTATGTTAATCAAATAAGTAGAAGTACTACTAATATTCTCAATCATGATTAAAACTTTAAAATAATAATGCCTTCCAGATTCTATACAATCACAATTAATGAAAAATACAGTTTAAATTTAATAATACTTTTTGAATGAAATTTGCATATAATCTTTATAAATAAAATACTGTCTTTATTGGGAATTAACATTTTACTTATCTAGATATTGCAATAATGAACTTTAAAATAATAATGCCTTCCAGATTCTATACAATCACAATTCATGAAAAATACAGTTTCAATTTAATAATACTTTTTGAATGAAATTTGCATATAATCT
Source organism: Olivierus martensii (assembly GCA_000484575.1). Classification (NCBI taxonomy): domain Eukaryota; kingdom Metazoa; phylum Arthropoda; class Arachnida; order Scorpiones; family Buthidae; genus Olivierus; species Olivierus martensii. Next base: position 28,774 of record AYEL01068367.1, read on the forward strand.
TTTATAAATAAAATACTGTCTTTATTGGGAATTAACATTTTACTTATCTAGATATTGCAAGCATTAAATTTTATTCATGAAATAAATTTAATAATAATAATTATCGAAATACAACTAGCATTATTTTCAGAAATAATTGATAATTTTTACATGATGCATACATAGATTTTAATAATTCATGAATTAATATTTTAGTAAAAAAAATTTGTATCAATCATCGATGGTATCGATTAAAGAAATTAGGGTTTTTATTTAGCAGATGTCGCTACTTTCGATTCAAGTATAGTAATAAATGGAGCTATTTAGTACTATATTTGAAACAAGTCCTTCCTCTCCACTGCTGCTGAGGGATCAGTCAGATTGTGAACGATATGGATCGACGGGCCACATAATAAATATTTTCAAGGGATGTGACCCGAGAATCAAACTGAGGTCCTCCTGAATGGAAAGCCGAACCGTTTCCATGGGGCCAATCTCGACAAGTAAAAGAGCTTAGATAAGGCTAGTTTGAATTAAGCCATACGAAAGCTATTTTATTTGTGATAGTGTCTACTGTTGTGATAAAGCCAAAGATGTTATTATATGGTCTATCAATACCTTAACTGCTGCTGAGGGATCAGTCAGATTGTGAACGATATGGATCGTCGGGCCACATAAATATTTTCAACGGATGTGATCCGAGAATCAAACTGAGCTCCTCCTGAATGGAAAGCCGAACCGTTTCCATGCGGCCAATCTCGACAGTAAAAGAGCTTAGATAAGTAGTTTGAATTAAGCCACACGAGAGCTATTTTATCTGTGATAGTGTCTACTGTTGTGATAAAGCCAAAGATGTTATTATATGGTCTATCAATACTACATCGTACGAATACCGGTCCTCCCGTTCAGTTGGTGATTTTAGTAATCGAACTTCCTTAGTCCATTGATGTCATATTAGCATTGTTTACAAACAATTTGTCCCACGCGAGTAAAAATTTGACGGTAGAAAAATATAGGTTCTCTCATTTCATACATACTGACTGACTGTAAGTCATATCGTACGAATACCGGTCCCTCCCGTTCAGTTGGTGATTTTAGTAATCGAACTTCCTTAGTCGATTGATGTCATATTAGCATTGTTTACAAACAATTTGTCCCACGCTAGTGAAAATTTGACGGTAGAAAAATATAGGTTCTCTCATTTCATACATACTGACTGACTGTAAGTTCAATCATTTACTGAAATATTCTCTTTTTTGATAGAAAAATTTGGAGGGCAATGCTTCCAAACCCAACATAAATGCACTGTATTCACAATGATTCGCATGATCTACTCCAATGTACCCATCCTGTATATTGCAAATTAATTCGATCTGTCTTCATTATGCTACAAAATCTACAAAATAGGAATATACACAAGAATTTAAGTATTGTTTTAAGTATTTTTAAAATGAAAATATTATACTTTTCAACAATAAATTATACACACTAAAGACTTTAAGTACATCATGCATTCTGAACACCATCAAATTCTATATTTTCCATAATAAGCAGTTCTAGAAGGAACTAATTGCTTATTTTTCGAACATGTTTTGCTATTTTTCGATACAAAAAACATTCCATAATTCACAATACATAGTTAACAAAATCTTAGCTATTTACAAATATATACCAGGCAATATATTTACAAATATATTGCCTGGTATATATTTGTAAATAGTTAAGATATGTTTAAATTTGGAAATAAGGATTAAGAAATAAAGACATAACAAATCTTGAATATAAAAAGATATTATTGTAGACAATTTATCAATATTAATTAATGGAAAAAATTTACATAACATTCATTACTACAATAATTTTAATAAATAATTTTTTATATTAACTTTACATCTATTAATTCATAATAATAAACAATTATCTTAATACTATAATAGTTATATTTATTACCTCTGTAATTTGGAGATGCTTCAGTTTCTTTACCATCAGAGAATGTGGAAAAGCTTATTTTCCGATTGACAGCATTTGAAGAAACGCGACATTCTTGCCAATGTGTTTTCCCATCCTTAAATATATAATTGTGATGAAGAGAAATAATGTCCAATATTTCTTCTGATAAAATATGTAAAAAATAGACACCAAATTAATTTGCCATTTTAGTAAAAAATAATTAGTGCTTAATATACTTATATAATATTTATTTCGTCTGCGTGTATAGTGATTTGGGTTCAGTATCTCATTTGCAAGAGCAGAGAGTTTCATTTGATTACCTAACTCACTTGCGCAACCATTTACTGTATATGACAATGATCAAAATTTATAGATATTCAAATGAATATCTATAAATCACAAATTAATTGATATTTCATTTAATTTCTTTAAATCAATGAACTGGAATTTTGATATTACGATAAAGCTTGAACCCATTCCCATAGTTTTGTGAGGATTCGAAAAACCCCGATGTTTTTTTTGAACATTAATTAATTCGAAAAAATGTATTATTTCAAATTAGATATAAAAATTTATAAAAAAAATGATTAATTAATAAATGATAAAAGCAATCATCGCGAACAAGGAACTTTGAACAAGTTCGTTAGTTCCGTACTCCACCGTGGGAAACTTCCCTGTTTTGGAAAAGAAATAAAATCGAAGAGTTCCGTATCCAAGAGA
>AYEL01068373.1:0-17058 GCA_000484575.1 Olivierus martensii
AAATTTATTTAATATTTAATAAATTTTATTATTATTTATAATAATAATAATAATAATAATATATATTTATATAATTATTTTACAATTTATAACAATATTATTATAACTATCGAAATACAAAATATTAAATTGAATTTTTATAATTTTGTGATATAAAACTCGAGATTTTGTATGTTTAATGTATGGTGAATGATCAAAATGGAGAAGGATATATAACACGAAAATTTGCCAACTGCAATTGGTTGCTAGAATGAAGGGGCGTTTCGTTCTCTTTGATTCTTCCAACAGTGAACACTCTATATCTCTCTCTATACGTCCTCTATATATACTGTACAGTTCAGTTCAATAAACACCGCTTGTAAATACGTTAAAAGAATATTTCACTCTTTATGTATCTTCCCTTATTTATATTTTTTATGCAGTAATTTGTATTACAAGAGATGTTTCATTCTTCCAATAGTCATCAGTCTTGTACATCATCTGATCTGGTACATTATCAAGTTGATGTTGTAAATATCTAAAATAGAATTTAAACAGTAATTAATAAAAAATAATTTAGAATTTTTTTACAGTACAGTTTGTTAAGTTTGAGCTACATTTATATATATAGAGCACAAGTAATAATATAAAAATATTTTATTACTATTAATAATGATTTACTCTACTTTTTGTTCTCTCATGCTGAAAATATGGAGTATAGGACAATCATGATTTTTAAATTTAATATTTACTAAATTATGTCAGTTCATTTGCATATGTAAATGAGCTGACATAATTTAGTAAATATTGCAGTTTGTTTGATTCGCTTAAACATATACACTCCATTTTTTTTTTTTCTTATTTAAAAATATTCAAATTTGCTTTAAGAATGTCGTTTCAAGTTTAATAATCGTTATATTTTATTTTTATGAAAACTATAAATCTTGGCTTTAGATTCGTTTTTTCTGGGATCAACAGTAAATAAACTTACTAAATCACCCTAGATTTACATAAATTTCTACAGTTAATATTTAACGAAGATAAAAATCCGTTCAGTAAACAGAAGAGTCGTCCCATGCATCTGCTAGTTAAACATAATGTGCAAACTAATGCACGCATTAGCGCTTTACGTTCTCAGTCAGGAAGGGGGGAGAGAGAGAGAGAAAGTGATTGTGTATATTTGATGGTTGACTTTTTTGTGGCGAGTCAAAAAACCACTAAGTAAACCTTTATTTGTTCACCTGTTCGGTCACGCGATACGTCTAAGTTACATGTGTCTTCATTTGATCCTTTAATTAAACAATGTCATTTTTCTTTCACGAAACCAAATTTAAAATGCTATAAAATATACATTTTTGGTAATTTTATGTTCGTGATCATGTCAACAATATGTATGATATAATTATGTATAAAAATAAAGATTGTTGTGATGATATCGATAAACACCGGAATAATTAGAATGACTCTCCGTATTTTTAACCTAAATATAGATTATAATTAGTTGATGATATTGTTATCACGTCAATAAAATAATGAAAGGCACTAAAGGTAAGAAAAATATATAAGTAAAAAAAATAAAGGTGAAGAAAAGGTGAGAAATATAATTTTATTAATAAGATTGCTTCAGCTAGCATGCGAAAACATCGTAGTATAGTTAGATATGTGGCATTTATCATTATAAGTCGGATTTGGTAGTGACCACGATTATTATTAATCAGTTTTGAAGGCTATGCAAGGGTAGATAAGATAGAGATTGGTGGAATTATTTAGTGAAAGGTTAAAATATCATTAAAAAACTGATTCTGGAACATATTAATGGGATCATTTTGAATATGTTTATAGAAAACATTTCATGCAAACAATATTTAATAGGCTAAAGAAATAAACTATCCAACATTTTCTGCATGTTTCTATAATTTTCTTTGCTAGAAATTTGTTTAGGATGTCATTGAGTGTCCAAAAAAATCGAATTAAATGAAGAACCTTTCTTGACACACTTGTTTATTCACTAAATAAACAAATTTACACTTTACTTATTTATGACAAACAACTAATTTAAGATGACAATGTAAATTTGCTGTATAAATAACAATTTTATAATTATCAAACCCATTTATTTATTAATGTAGCAATTAAATTTTAAAACAATTCCCTGGAATGGTTCTGTACTAAATTATCAAATAAAACAAATCGATAAAGATAATTCAGCACAAAGACCATTTTTCTTGACTTTTACTGATAATTATCGTGAAAGGTAAACAGTTTATTAATAGTATTGGTTGACAGGAAGCATTGACGTCATTAAATGTATACGAGCAACATAAATAAGTGGATTGAGTAACAGTCCATCCTTTCTGATAATCGTCGGAATGTAATGCAAACAGCTTATCTTTAAACTACTAGACTAATAAGAGAAACGACTTTTGTTAGATAAAAGTTATGATTCATTTAGACACTTCCGTTTCATTTAAATAAGCATCTTATACATTCTTCCAGTTATTTCAGATGAAATAGCAACTACCGGCATTTAATATACGTCATTTATGCATTATTACATCATTTATATGTATTTTTAATTATCACATATATAAAATGATTTTTGTAAATTATTTTAGTTTAATATTCAATGTGTTATAAAGAACATTACTATTTATAATAAAATAAAACAGGAAATAGAACATCACTTATACTTATACGCTTTTATTGAAATTAATACGTGTGCTAGTGTATTACTTCAGTGTTATTTACACATGACTAGTTAAACAGTATATTATGCATTGTATATTGTCTAATTTGTTGTGTGTAAATAACACTGCAATAGCGAATATGTTAATTTCAATAAAAGTGTATTAATAATTGAACACGACTGGTATTTTAGTCCAACTTTTATTTTTATTTAATATTGTATATGTTAGAAAACAAGAACATTATCTTTTATATAAAAAATAAAACAGGAAAGAGAACGTCAGTTGTATTTATACACTTTTTATTGAAATTAGCACGTGTGCTAGTGTATTATTTCAGTGTTATTTACACGTGACTAGTTAAACAGTACATTATGTATTGTGTTGTTTAACTAGTTTTGTAAATAACACTGCAATAGTACACTAGCGAATACATTAATTTTAATAAAAGTGTATTAATAATTGAACACAACTGGCATTTTAATTCATGTTTTATTTTAATTTAATATTTTATATATGTTTAAAAACAAGAACACTACCATTTATAAAAAATAAAACAGGAAATAGAACGTCAGTTGTGTTTATACGCTTTTATTGAAATTAACATATTCGCTAACACAGCGTTATTTACACACGATTAGTTAAACAATATACACACACAGTATTGTATCTATTGTTTAATTAGTCGTGTGTAAATAACACCACATTAATACACTAGTGAATATTTAATTTCAATAAAAGCGTATAAAGAATTGAATACAACTGGTGTTGTATCCCGCGTTTTATTTTATGACAATAGTTAAACAATATACGCGTATTCAAGTCACTGTTTCGCAATTAGTACGAAGAAAACGTACTATTATTAGTTCATCATTTCACAATCTTTTATTTTTAACTTCTAAAAATACAAAAATAATAATTTTAAACGTGAATAATGATTCATTTTTCTGTCTTCCGATTACGTCTGGTTACGTTTTACGATTTCATTCATGACGTAAAACCGTAGTAACAAGCCCATATTTGGTTTATCTGTTTAAAGGATAACAAAATGAAACTAAATTTAATATATAAAAAAAAAGATATATAGGAAATTGCAATTTTATTATTTTATCTTGTTATCTGTCATCCGTGGCGTTGTAAAGAAATGTTTAAATCGATATTTTACATTTTTAAAAATGTATAATATTTTCAACAACGAAAAAGAGCCTATCTTGGAAAATTATCATTATCCTATCCAACATTTTGATGAGAGTGATTTACCGATAACGGTCAAAGAATTAATCGAAGGAGAAATCGTTCGAAAACACGATTTTTATGGTAAATTATTATTTTATCTTAAAAATTAATTTTATTTTGAGTGTAAACCTGATAAAAAAAAAAAAAGCAGCAAAAATTATAAATTTAATTTTATTTATGAATTAAATTGTAGGCCTAAGTTTTATACTTTACTTTTATTATTTTTTAATAATATTCTTTTATAGTTTATAAATTTTTTATAAAGAACACTACTATTTATAATAAAATAAAACAGGAAATAGAACATCACTTATACGCTTTTATTGAAATTAATACGTGTGCTAGTGTATTACTTCAGTGTTATTTACAGATTTTTTTACTTCGTACTAATTGTGAAACAATAAGTTGTATATATTGTTTAACTATTGTCATAAAATAAAACACGGGATAGAACACCCCGTGTTTTATTTTTTGTTAGTGTATTACTATAGTGTTATATATACATGATTAGTTAAACAAATAAATAATACTGTGTATATATTATTTAACTAATCGTGTGTAAATAACGCTGTGTTAGCGAATATGTTAATTTCAATAAAAACGTATAAACACAACTAATATTCCGTTTCCTGTTTTTTTTTTTATATATAAATGGTAGTGTTCTTGTTTTTAACAGATAAAATATTAAAATAAAATAAAACATAGACTAAAATACTAGTTGTGTTCAATTATAAATTCACTTTTATCGAATATTTTTTATATAAATGGTAGTGTTCTTGTTTTTAACAGATAAAATATTAAATTAAAATAAAACATAGACTAAAATACTAGTTGTGTTCAATTATAAATTCACTTTTATCGAAATTAACATATTCGCTAGTGTACTATTGCAGTGTTATTTACACACACACAACTAAGTTAGATAATATATATTATTAATATAAAAATTAAAATAATTAATAAGCAACCATCAATATTAAAATCTATATTAAATTACTAACTGAATAAGATTTCCTGTTTTGCTTCCATCTGCATTATTTTGTGGGGAAGGTGGGCAAATATTTACTTCTGGAGGTTGTAAGTCTGCTAATTCCTTTTGCAATTCTCCTTTTGTTCTCTATAAACAAAGAAAATTAATATTATAGAAAATTTAAATTTCATATTAAGATTTTTATGTGAAAATATTTTTTAGAAACAACTCTATTGTTTATGGCTTTGCTATTAGAGGATTTTAATAATTCATTTGAATAACATACAACTGAAATCATCAATTATAATACAATAGATGTAATCAATAAAATTCTCAACAGATAACTAGAATTCCATTAATATATCTGAAACTTCAATTAATTTCACTGTCAATAAATTTCTCACAATTTAAATAGTCATATACTTATTAATATTTTTGAATTAAAAACTCCATAAAATCATTTTTAAGAACAATAAATATTAGCAAAATAAATATCATTTTCAGTAGTTACATATAGTATATGATTTACATATTAAATTCAATGTAATGGAATTTTAACAGAGGGGGAAAGATGATCAGTGATTTACCTTCAGTTTATATCTGAACTCAAATTAATAAAATAAATACTAAAATAAGATAAAAATTCAGGAGCAGAATACTATTTATAGATATTTCTAGTTTACAAGTTCCTACTTAATGAGTTTATTTTTAAATATGAAATATCAAAAAAATCAAAAATAAGAATATTAATTTCAACAAATAAATACTAAACATTCATAAATAGACATTTCAAACCACATAAACAGCTATACAATATAGTATGACTGAGTCTGTAGTAGAAACTCCATCATCTGCTCTGATATCAGAAAAATCAAAATAACAGCATGAGAAACAAAATTTAGCATATACTCTTGTCACTGCAGTTTTACCAGTACATCATATAAATAATTTTCATTCCCAGATTGTATAGTGAATAATTCATCTATATAAAAAGCTCAACTACCATATGTACTCATGTATAAGCCCAGGTTTTTTTCTCAAAAAAAATTTTCTGAAGTGGGGGGTCGGCTTATACACCGGGTCAAAAAAATCAACTTTTTGGCTGGAGAAATTGAAGTAATAAGCAAAACAGCCAATTGAAGTATAGGGTTATTGAACGTCTCCTGAAGATCAGGAAGGAAATTTTGCAATAATCGTATCTCCCAAAGACCAGGAAGGAAATTTTGCAATAATTCATTTAATACAATACCAGGTAAAATTTTATCTTATCCCGAAGCAATCGAGTGCGTTGCGCTGCTGACTCCAACCTGCATCTATATACTGTAATCATATAGACAACGCCGCGCTGCATGATACGACGTGACGCGAAAATTTGACACTCGATCGAGAATCTTACTTAGGATTCATTTTTGAGTGAAAAATTATTTATTATAAATTAATATTTTAATCCATTCGCTAGAAATCCATAAATGCTTATTATATTTAACTCATCCATGATTTAATTAAAATAGATTAAAAAATAACTGAAATAATTTTTAAAATAACGACAATGATTTAATTAGATTAAAAAGTAACTAAAATAATGTTTAAAAATAAGAAAAATAATAATTATTTAAAATCTGTACTGAAAAAATAACTTTACTATCAAAAAAGTTCATCGTAAGCAAAATCAAAACTTCGAAATTGCACGCTTAACGTCTAGGTTAGTTTGTTGTTAATATATGATTACTAACTGATTACTTTAGGATACTTGATAAGTTCTCTTTCAGGACAATATTTTAAAGGAAAATAATCATAGACATCAGATTCAGTTGATAGAAATGTTATATATTTGTTTACAATAGACATTATTTATTGTTGTACATTTTCATTTTAATATGACCAGATTTGTGACAAAGATTGTTTTTAATACATTTTTCAATCATTTAGAAAAAAACAATAATAATTATAATGCATTGATGTTTAACTTTTAACACAAAGACAGGATAGTTACCAATTTCTGAATGCTTATATAAATTTTAATGAAAAATTATATAAAAACGAATGATTGTTTTGATAGAAATTGCAATGAGAAAAATTCTGACAATATTTTAATGCAAATCAATATTAAATTAAAATTATGTAATTATTTCAACTTATTAATGATTAACTTATTTATATTTATAGATAATATATGTATTTTTAAATTTTAAAAATGTGGACAAAAATACTTTTGTGCAATAGTTACTGGAATGATGTAAATACACCTGGAGAATTTGCCCCATAATGTTAGTACATATTAATAGTAGTCCCCTCTCAGAATTTTGAAGCCATTTATGCTGATGCTCATAATTATTAATTGCTTTATATTTACATACGTCAGAATTTTTTGTATTATTGTTCATAAAATGTAAATTCCCCCCCCCATAAACTTGATCAGTAATATCAGGTTTGACTATGAGAAACATCACACAAAATGTGCAAATTCTTGATACATGAACATGTTTTTGTAATAAATTTTTATGATATAATAAAACTATTTTTATCAATATAGATCACATTTTTAAATTGCATTTTATAATATGTAAAAATGCCAGAATGATTCAGTAGAAAATATTTTGGAAATGTATAAGGCACTACATATATTAGTGTTTGTTATAAAATAATGGTGAAAAAGTTTTGTCTTTTAAATTTGCATTTATTTCTGAATTTGAATATAATGTAACATCTACTTTTTATTGGTGATTTTTTTTAGAAAATATCTTAACCTATTTTTAAGCTAATATGATATTTTCCAATTATATTAAAGCCTGAAACTCAGAATAGACATTGGTGCCTTCTGTTTTCTAAATTGACTAATAAAGCCTAGACAGATGCAGGGAAAGACTGCAGATAGGAAAATAATAAAAGTTTTCACTCTAGTAATATTTTTTCTTAATGAAAATGAAAAATTTGTAAAAAGATAAATCTAAATGCAAATTGCTTTGCTTAAATTTCTAAATTTTAAAATGATTTAGTGAAGTATGTTAAATTTTAAATATACAAGTATCCCTCCTATAACATGGGTTCCTATAACATTGCTTTGCTCTAACATGATTTGAAAATTGCAGAAACCCTCATATAACACGGTACTTCTACAACATAGTTTTTATTTAACACATTTAGAAAATTACATTTACGCTCCTCCAACCCTAAACATTTTCATTAATTTTTGTAAACCAATATTAGGGACACACAATATGTGCACAAAATGCAATCATTGAGAAATACTTTGCTAAAATGAATCATAAATGCAATTTAACTAGTTGGCCGTGAGAGGGACAATATGCAATCTATTTTCCATTTCGATTTGAAATTGAGTTAATTGACAACTATTGAATATTTTGTATTCCAAATATTCAGTTCGTGGATAAAAAATAAGTTTTTATTCTTCAATAGAGGAAAGTGAAAGACAAGAAAAACTTTTTTATTCATAAATTTTTTTTGTGTATATTTTAAGGAACAATTGTTTTCTGGTGGGTGGTAATGGGTTTGATTACAAATTTTGTAAAGAGAGCAAAAGATACATAAATTTTAAATGCAAAAATAAATTCAAAAAGTGAAGTTGATATTGTAAAAAAAAAGTTCTTGTTTTAATGAAACAGTGGTAAGGAAGATATAATTATTGAATGAATTTATATAGGCTGTATAGTTTTTTCTTTTGTTTTGTGTATATCATTTTCGTAGAGTCTTACGTATATATACTTTCCTTCATGTTTTGTGCTATTAATATTCTTAATAAAAATTAAGTTTCTTATATGGAAAATCAAAGAAAGTTATTTTTTATTTAGAATTATTTTACATATCTCATTTTCTTAGGGTCTTACATATATATTTTTTCCTTCTTTGTTTCATGTTATTAATATTCTTAATAAAAATTAAGTTTCTTGTGTGGAATTAAAGAAAGTTATTTGTTTTTAATTGGTTTGGGAACATAACTCATCTTTTTGTATTGACCTGAGTCTCGTATAACACTTTCACACAATACGGTGTTTTTCAGGAACCTATCTACCGTGTTATAGGAGGAATATCTGTATTGTGTAGGAAAAGATAAATTTACCTGACCATTTTGCTTGTCATCATTCTTGGCATTTCTTACATTATTTAATGTAATACTTTGGGCACATCTGACATAATTCAATTTTTATTCTTAATACAATTTAAAAAGCTTTGATTTAAATAATCTTGTGGCAACATAATGGTCAATCAACATTATTTGAGTTATCATTTTGCAACTCATTAAAAATTTAACATGACTCAATATTGGATTGTGAACTATAAATTGTGAAATGCTGGTCTAGTTTTGCAATATATTTTCTGCTGAATCATTTCATTTTTCTCACATATAATATTATCAAATGCAATTATAAACTGTAGTTGATATTTGAAAAAAAGGATTTTATTATTATTTTAAAAAATTACTAAGAAAATAAAGAGCCAATACTTAAATAAAATGCTATTTAAGTATTGGTTATATGAGAGTGGTTTTTCAGGAACCTGTCTACTGTGTTATAGGAGGGATACCTGTATTTAAATTTTTTTCTATCGATTCTTAAACTAGACATAGTTAACAATAAACTGCTTTACTATATAGACACAATTATATCTTTAATAAACAACCTTCAATTAAATCTTCAATAAATATTTTCGACTTGTAGCCCTCCTCAGATTATATAAAGAATGATTCTCTGTATAACCTGAAGACGGCTACTAGCTGAAAACGTTTTTTAAATTTTATTAAAAGTTTCTTATTGCTAAAAATGCTTATTTATTGAAGGTGTAATTGTGAATTCTTAAACTTCTTGATTCCAAAGCTCTTCTTCATTGCTCCAATATTGCATTAACATTTATTTTGAATTGACTAATAAAAGCAATGTGATTTACAAAACTCAAAATACCATCATATTTAGTATTGATATCTTAAATAAGATAAATTTTTCGGAAACTGCTTAAAACTCTATTAACATAGTTCATTAAAAGTTTTCTATTGTTTATGTAATATATAATGTCATTTTTTATTGATTTTTAGTATAGCTAACTGTATTAACAATCTACAAAAAATACACAGTATAATGACAAAACACACATATGGGATACTTCTAGTGATTAGTGTTGACTGGATGCATTTCTGTTCCATCTGTTATATGAAATCTTTTTATATTTGGTTTTGGTTTTAGTTTTCTTTTAATTTACTATATTAATGCCTCTGTGCAATTCAAAATAAACAAAAATTTCTAAAATATCTTTGACATTTGCTAGCAGTTACACCTTTGAAAAAAATTAAAATGGGAAAATTACACAAATTTATTTCTTAATTTTGTCTTGTAAATTCTGAGAGAGAAATTATGTAAGAAATAATATTTTGCAACTAAAGCTTTAAGCTTAAACTGCAAGAAGTTCTTAATGGTTTAGTGATATTGAAAATCTGTCCTAAGCTAAGGAAGTTTTTTAAGGAAGCTCATTATATGACTGCAGAAAAGATTGAAAATATGTTTTGATATGCTGCTCTCACTTTTTTGGAATGTCATAAAGATTGTTTAAGATGGAAATTGATGTTGAAAAAAGAAGTCATAAGGTAAAGAAAAAGTATAATCTTTTGGAATCAAGAAGGGAAAAGCTCTTTAGGAGTAGGAAAAAGGAATGGATAGAATCCAAATGATTACAGCATTTTGAGCAGGAATACTATTATATTTATATCAATAACACTATAAATATACACACAAAATGTTTATTTAGTTTATTCGGAGCGCTTTTGGCTTATTTACAGCCCTCATTAGCAGTACATTCCATTATAAATCATTAAAATCGAACATAGAACGATTTAAAATCAAATTCGAAACTAACATATATTATAATTGTTACTATAGTAACACAAATTTAAGAAGTTTATACAGTGGTGCATCGCAATTCGATACTAATTCGTCGCCGAAGTAATGTTGAATTGAGAAACTGTCAAATTGCGGGCATGCATGCTAGCTGCAGAGACTAGCCAATCAGCAAAGTGCTTAGTACTAAGCAAATAATAAACATAGAACGATTTAAAATCAAATTCAAAACTAACATATATTATAATTGTTACTATAGTAAAACAAATTTTAAAAAGTTTATACAGTGGTGCATCGCAATTCGATACTAATTCGTCGCCGAAATAATGTTGAATTGAGAAACTGTCAAATTGCGGGCATGCATGCATGCATGCATGCTAGCTGCAGAGACTAGCCAATCAGCAAAGTGCTTAGTACTAAGCAAATAATACAATGGCCATGATTGATGGTTGATGTATTCCTATTCTTACTGACTTTTGGCTGATATCAGCAGTTGTTTACCACAAACACTTAATTGAATCATTGAAAAAAACCAAGGTGGGGACAAATACTGAGCAAGTTGGCATTTGCGACTCATCAGCCTGTAGCAGGATAGCTCAAGTGGGAATTCGCCTTTAAGAACTGTCTAGGAGCATTCCAAATATCTCCAGTTTCAAGTTTGTATGCAGAAGTCCATGGATCTTCTCTTGAACTACAGTGCTAAAAACTGTTAGCATACTATGGATGCAAACTCCTGTCTATGCCATTATACACTACAGTTACCTGTCTTTATCTGGAAACCACATCTGTATATCATCAGCATTCAATCATACAATGTCCATGTGGCCTAAAAATATAGGTAGCACTGAAGAAGTTTGACATAGATCCAAATAACATCATGGAAATATCAACTTCATAAGTCTCCTGGTATTATCAATCTCTTATTTATGAACTTACCTTATCCGAACTTAACTCAGAAACAACAGCTAATGAAGTATATCAGATGTTGCATCACAAACAACTAGACAATTTCCCCAAATACCAAACAATATACACTGATGGTTCAAAGATTGTTGACATAACAGGGTTTGCCTTTGTCACAAAAAATACACAGAAGCAATCCATCTTCCTATTGATGCATTTATTTTTTACAGAACTATAAGCAGTATATAAGGCATTCCATTATGCTCAATAACAGACAACATCAATTGATTATTTTATGGATTCTACCCAGTGAACATTAAACATTTATCCAATTTTTGTAAGTTGAGAATTCAGTTGATTACTGGCTTCTTTCAGTTCTTTCTGATTCTTTGGTAATGCAGAATATGTAGTATATAAAGTGTTCATGAACATTGACTGAAATTAACCATTACAGAATGATTTCAGATCATTTCTAACAACTTATTCAAGGCAATGACTCATACAGTGAATGAATACTAAATTAGGCAAATTTAGGATTTCCCTGAGAATAGTGAAAGCACTTTTCATGTGGCCTGTTAAATTACTTGCACCATCATTACATTGAAAATATTTTTTGTTGTAAAACTTCTGTTATTGTTTTCTCACAAATGGCCTAAAATAGAATCATCTATAGCTTTGCCAGTTCAGATAATGAAAATATGCATTGTAACACAAATCTTCCATGTCAAATCAAAAATATAAAATTAAATAAGTTTCTTGACCTAAATTTGTGGATTCATCAAAAAGCATTGAAAATTTATCACAATTCTTCAGTTTGATTACTAAACTTTCTCATTTGGCAGCAATAAAGTTACAAATTTTTGCACAGGTAACATTGGAGTACAGGTATCCCTCCTATAACATGGTTTCACTCTAACACAATTTGAAAATTGCAAAAACCCTCATAAAACACAGTACTTTTACAACACAGTTTTTACTTAACACATTAGAAAATTACATTTATTCTCCTACAATACAAAACATTTTAATTATTGTAATTTTTGTAAATCCACACTAGGGAAACACAATACACACACAAAATGCAATCATTGAGAAATTATTTGCTAAAATTAGTCATCAGTGCAATATCACTAGTTTGTCTTTGGGACAATATGCAGTCTATTTTCAATTTTGATTTGAAATTCAGTTACTTGCTGGCCATTGAGTATTTTGTGTTCCCTTGGATAAAAAATAAGTTTTTATTCTTCAATAGAGGAATGAGAAAGAGAAGAAAAACTTTTTATTTATAAATTTTTTTGGGTATATAATAAGGAACGATTGTTTTGGAGTGGGTTAGATTGCAGATTTTGTAAAGGGAGGGGAAGATACACAAATTTTAAATGCATAAAAAAGTTTAGAAAGTGAAGTTGATATTGTTAAAGAAAAACACTCTTGTTTTAAGGAAACGTTTTTAATTTTATAATTATTAAATGAATGTTATATAGGCTGTATACTTTTTCTTTTCTTTTGTTTTATGTATATTGTTTTTTTTAGGTCTTACATATATATTTTTTCTTTCTTTATGTTTCGTGTCATTAATATTCTTAATAAAAATTTTCTTATATAAAATTAAAGAAAGTTATTTGTTTTTAATTGGTTTTGAAACATAACTGCTTTTTTTGTATTGGTTCTAGGTAGTGTTTCCAAATTCCCGACATTTTAGAACCTTCGGGAATCGAGAACAGGAAATCGTATTTCCCAAGAATTCCCGAAATTATCTTTTTTTACATATGATCCATTCAAGCACTATAAGCAGTCTAGGATAAATCAGCTTTTATTACAGTTCCTTCCAAAAAATTATCCTGGGGTTTGTCCTCCTCAAATATTTTATTTAAAATTTCATTTAGATTTTATTAATATGGAGACAATGATTGATTGAATTAATAATGCAATGTGTGAGGATACAAATATCAATCTAATCTTTTCATTTTAAAAATTAACAAACAATTCATTAAAGAGTTATTTTCAGTCCCCTTATATCTAGGCCATCATCAGATAAAATGAGAGTGGGAGAGAAACTGATTTCATAACAAATGAGGAGGAGTAATCAAAATGCAGAAAATGGGAACAGACAGAAATCAGTGAGAAAGAGGATTTTGTAAAAACAAACAACCAAAAGAGTTAGAATGAAATGATGATGATATAAACAGGACGAGATGCAAAAATGAATATCTGGACACCAAATGGGATTAAAGGTATTGAACCTACTGCTAAGAGAAAAAACAAAGGATTGAGTTGTGTAGGTTCATAAGCAGAGATGATAAAATAAATTATATTTGAAGATTTTTATTATTTATAAAAGATAAAAATTAGAAATCAGTTTGCTAAGACTTACTCTAATGCAAAGGAAAGTAGATATGTGAAAGTATGCACACAGAAATAGAAAAAATATAATAAAAAAATTATAAATGTTTCATATAATGTAACAAATATATAGAATAAACAGAGAATAAAAAGGAATTCAGCTGGCTGTATTCAAGAATATTTAAAGTATAAGAGATTAGATTTGTTATATTGTAAAGGATGGAGTAAAAAAAAACAGAATCATTCTATTTCTATATCTTCTCTAAATTTGTGATTTCTCATTTTTGGTCATAAATTTATTCTAAAGCACTCCCCATGTTTCTAAAACAGTAAAATCATTTGAAACTTGCTCTCATTTGCTTTCAAGTGCAGAACTCTAAAAATCCTTTAGATTGTCTGCTACCCTATCTCTCCTTAAATTCAAGCCTTTTTCATATAGTTATATGACAAATTCCAACTTTTTTATGCCACATTGCCATTTATAATTTTTATCTTAATTGTTTCAGGGAAACAGTGGGAAGAAATATAGAGGAATTCATGCGAAATGTGAAAATTTACATGAGAAATATGAGCTGGGCGAACTGGATTGCTACTGGGGGCGAGGCTGTGCGCTGTGAGTCACTTGCGCTCCATGCGTGTGTGTTCGTGAATTGAAGCATCATTCGTGAAGCGAAGCAAAATTTGTTTGCAAATGATGTTCGTGGACTGAAATGTTCGTGATCCGAGGTATCACTATATATATATATATAGCAATAGTCTCCTCTTATACATAAACAGTTATATAATTATTTACTTTGCTCTAATTGGAACCTGATAGTTTATTCACATTATTCTCAATATTACACTTCCAGAGAGTAGTAGGCATGGCAGAAAAAGTTTGGATAATGAGTGGCTGCAATAAAACAATAAATACACATCTTTTAATTTTAAAACTAAGTGAAGTCACCAGGAAGCAGAAAAAGTTTGGATAATGAGTGGCTGCAATAAAACAATAAATACACATCTTTTAATGGCAGATATTTGTTTACATTAGTATTTTCTCATTTTTTACAAAAAATACAATGAAAATCAAGTAAAAAAACAATAATTAATAAAAAATATTGACTGTTTTAGCAGAATAAAGCAAAATTTTGGTGTTATCTATAGTATTTTTTTAAATTTTAATATTTTATAGTTCATACTATAAAAAATTTCATTAATTAGCTTATAATCTGAACAACATGAATACACTAATATAGAATATAGAGAAGAAAGGGAGGAGAGAAACAAATTTTTTAAAAAATATTCAAACAAACAAATCTTTATAAAATTTTTAAAATAAGAAATTTTGGCCAGGAAACATTTAGAGATTATGATCAGAAACTCATTTTTTTCCTTTTTCAAAAGCCCTAAACACAACTGCAATAAACTAATTAGGACCAGCCGTATTGTAATTATAAAATTCTATTGTTTTTCCTGTCACAAGTGTTATATGCTGTCAATGACATGCAATAGATTAATTTCTTAATGGGGGTATTGTTGTAGGTTTATTGCTAGATGTAATCAGTAATTTCTATAATTGATAAGTTTAATTCATATATATTTGTCTGTGTGCAATGGTTTTAATGTATTGGTTATATTCATTTTGTGTATTGTTCCTTTAGTTTAATATTTTTTTGTTTTTATAATAATATATTGTATGTATATATATATAAAAATAAGAGATCATCAAAAGAAAATAAATGTAAAAAATTTATATTTATTTTCTTACCTTTAGTATTCTTATTTAACAAATCTCTCTCCTAGTAATTCCTTCATCTGTTACTTACCACAATGAGTGTTATTTTTACCTACTATCATATATGAAGACAATTATTTGAAGTTCATTCAATGAACTTTTACAAATCAAACTTTAAGTGAAATTATATAAAATCAAGCTTAATTCCTAGAAATAATTATATTATTACTAAAGTATTTTTGATCTTATTCTTAGGTTAGCATCAGTTTCAGAACAACATATTTTGCATGCATTCTAATATTATTAAATTTGAATTTTAAAAAAATAGTGTTCCATATTATAAAATAATAAAATATATAACAAAAAACTATATTACAGATCAATGCTCATTTACATCAACTGCTTAACCCTGTCTGAATATACTAATTTAAAAAACAGCACTACACGCAGTATAGTTACAACTTTTCTTTATGAAATTGATTATTCTCTTTTATTCACATTGCTGTAGTCTTAACAAATTATGTCATCACTTCATTCTAGCTCCTCTGGTCATTTGTTCTTACAAAATATCTTTCCCACCCAAACTATATATAAATAAATTATATGGCAACATATTTGCAATTTAATTACTAAATAATAAAATATATAATTATATATATAGAAATAGTCAACAAGTCTCTCTTAATATTTTATCATCAATAATTATTATTATTATTTATTGATAATATTTGCAATATGATTAACAAATAAGAAAGATTGTTATCCATTAAATGGTTAAATAAAGAATGGTGCCATTTATGAATTAATGATTGAACTAGAATTTTTAATTAATTTTATCTGAAGAAAAAAAATCTGTCTCAGTCTGGGGACTTTTGGATTATTGTCCCAATGTTATAACTGTTACCACTGAGGCCACCTAGCAGATTGACTCTTCAGGCATTAATATTAATTTATAATTATTTTTTTGATCAGAGATGATCTGTTGAAGTCTGATATCTATGATCGAAAAAGTAATTCTAAATTAATATTCATTCAATGATATTGTATATTACTCTTTCATGAAAAGGTTATAATATTTTGCTATGTAATCTGTCAAATAAAAATGGATGAAACTATTATAAGAATTTAAAATATACTGAATCTTCAAATGATAAATCTCAGGATTCTGATTACGAATTAACCAAACAAACTAGCCAAACTTCCCCTGGCAGATAAAGTTTAAATTACATTTTTACAATGATTATTTTTTGAATCAAAGCTATAGTGCCACCATCACTTGATGGTAGCACTATAGCTTTGATTCAAAAAATAATCATTGTAAAAATGTAATTTAAACTTTATCTGCCAGGGGAAGTTTGGCTAGTTTGTTTGGTTAATTCGTAA